>WSYH01000228.1:0-138694 GCA_036426205.1 Ascaphus truei | reverse complement strand
CCCATTACCTGTACTCTGGAGATGGGGGTTGAGGGGGGGGGTGTGTTGTTGGGATGGAGACGGGGGATGGGCGTGTAGGGTGACATTGCATGTGCCAGGAGAGGTGGGGAGATTGGACCAAGTTGAGGGCAAAATGATCGGGAAAAGAACAAACACCAGCGAGAAGGAGAACGGCAGGAAGAGAAATGAGCAAAACTTCATCTATCTCTCCTTGCAACATAATGAGATGTGGTTTAATCAATGCAATGAAACCGGATTTGTCCATTGGTGTGCTCTTTCTATGCTCCCACAATTGAGGGGCACATAGCTGTTATACCACACATAACACAGAAATGTGTGTCTCTAGTATGGTGTTCTTGTATTCGATAGTGTTTGAAGGGGGCTCAGGGTGGTCCTCATCACTGGGACTAGTGACTTCTAGTCGGGGACGGGCGTGTGTAGATGGATGTTGTTCCCAGGGGGGTTGGTGGTTACGGGGCGATTGGTTCCTTTGTGGGTAGTTGAGATCCTCTTGGGTCTGTCTTCCCGCTCTATTGCGCGTTTAACCTTTATGCTATTACTTGTGATACTTTAGTGATTACTACACCTGTAACTACGGTAAGGAAGGTTGTAACCTCCCCACACCTTTCGGTAGGCCTAACCACCAACCCTGGGGCAACTATCCCCTTCACCCACCCCCTCTACCCCCAATAAACCAGATACTCTGGTTTAATCCCTTCATGACATTAGCGGCTCGCACTAAGGTATTGAAGCTGCTTTTATTTTACTTATAACACAGTATTGAAACAGGGGGTCTCCGGAGCGGAACCACATTAATTTGAGCCAGTGACCCCTTGTTCAAGTTACATGCCCCAGTATGGGGTGCTGAGATAAGGACATTGCTATCCCAAGCGGTATTGGCATTTGCCTAACTCATGGTTTCTGACTTGCGATAATTGTTTGTGAATACCATGATGACAAATGTCAAAACCTGAGGTAACGGCATGGCAAACCGTTCAATTTGGTAGTGATAACATCGAAGTTTAGTGAGTAGGCCCTTAGAATCAGAATACTTGAAAGTGCTCACTTATTTATCACCCAAATACAGCTTCTAAGTAAGACTGAAACTCCACAGTTTCAAGTAACAATATCTTGAATAAGGAAAAGAACCTAAGAGCTAAGAATAATCACTTTCACTAACCTTCCCTTGAATTAATTTCTGCTCTTTGCTCTATACACTGAAGATTTGGAAGATGTGCTGGAGATTGCACTACAATTCTAATGTAGTATTTCAAATATTTCTACTATTTACTTTATTTAGAAATTGTGATAAAAGTTATCTTTGATGGAATGCAAGCTGTCTGAATTACATTACTTTCACGCAGTCAGATGCATATTATTTAAACACCATGGAGAATTGAGTCAGTGTCGCTCTTTACATTTGGAAGCTCAAGTTAATGCTTTTTTAACATTCAGAACCAATGTCTACCACATCTGAGAACACCGTTCCCCCTCATTTTAAAAGTATATGGTATATATATATATATATATATATTATATATATATATATACACCTGCTGTAAGGTATAGATCTAACATATGCATAAAACTCAATAAAAAATTGAAACAAAAAAAAAATGTATATCCATTACCAGTAATCCATTTGAAACAGATACTCTATTTATGTCTATGCATTATCGCTTAAAGTCTGTGCAACATGTTAGCATTATAGAATGTATAAAATACAGTCCAAATACAATAAGGATGTCACTATCAGTAAATCAAAGTTGCTAGTAAAAGTAATTTACTGTACATACGGCCTTGCATTTCAAAAGCTTACGAAGCTGATTTTATGAAAAACATTTAAGAAGATGGTATAGATGGTATATCACTGATGGAGCATTGTTACAGTACTTAATTAGTACAATCACTTAATTTGTTCTCCTAACAAATGCAGTAAGTATTTATTGACATTCCTTGTAAAAATCTATCTATGTGTTTTGTGAAATTAGACACCTGAGCAAAATCCCTATTATCCGGACCTGGATAATAGCGCATTTGCCCATTAAAAATAAAGCATTACCTAGCCATCATATAGTAAATTAAAGTTCTACTTACCCTTGCCAGGATGAAGGCCGTCCTCCTCATCTTCAGTGGGCACAATAAAAACGACAATAAAATGAAAAAATTAAGCTCCTCTCGTGCTCCTATTGCTCTCACTCTCATATTTTATCCATATTTGGATTCCTAAAAATCTGTCCGAAAATGGATACTTTCTATCTCTGAAGAACAAAAAAAATTAAATAGCGGATTGGCCTTTTTGACAGTGATCAGCGAAATCCGCAAACCAAAGGAACCGCCAGATACAAATTGTCAAAAAATGTCACCCATCTCTTATCTGGACATGTGTAAAAGTTTTGGATAATTATAATTTATTTATAATGTGCCGACATAGTCCATAGTGCAGTACAATAGGGTTGGAGCACAAAAAACAAAAAATAAAACATGAACATTCATTGTAACGGTAGGTAAGGCAGGCTCTGCTCCAAGGAGCTTGCAATCTTAAAAGAAGAATAAGTGGAACCATAAGGCAAAGAGAATGGGAAGGTTGGTGTATATAAAATTTTAACACAGCAGCTATAACATCTTCGACTGGCAGCAAATGGCTGATACCCTTTGGCTGCCGCCTTTGGTGCGACTCATGTGTTCTTATCTCCTGAGGTAAAGTGATATCAACTGAACAGCAATCAGAACCTCTCAGCAAAAAATGGTTTTGAAGCTTTGACTGTCCATTCTTGATGAAGAAAGAAAATTGCACAGAAGCGCACAAGAGATGGGGTTAATAAAAGTATTTTAATAAAACACACACATAAATATGAGAGGATCCAACCCTTCTAACTCAGGAAGTAAAATGCCCAGAAAATAAAACCATACATATGGTCTCTTAACATAAATTGTCTAGGGAAAATACATCACATACAACAGAAAAAACACATCAGTGTAGATTAACAAAGAAGTACTAACAGCCCAAGGGGATTTGAATGAAAACCGCCATAGAGAACTGTAAAGCCGCTGACAGGGGGAGACAAACTTACACTGGGCAAAGGTGGGGTCCACAGATGACCCACAGGATCCGGATCGCGGCACACAGAGATGAAACAGCCACCACTAGAGCCTCAGGCAGGCTCCGTCTCAGCCTCTCAGCAAACAAGCGCAGGATGACCTGTCGTGACCTCACGCGTTTCGCGTTTGACGAAGCACGTGGTGCGAAACGCGTAGAGGTCACGACAGGTCATCCTGCGCGGTGTTTGCTGAGAGGCTGAGACGAGCCTGCCTGAGGCTCTAGTGTGGCGTTTCATCTTCCCTGGTGCCGCGATCCGGATCTGTGCGGTCATCTGTGGACCCCCATTTGCCCCAGTGTAAGTTGTTCGTCCCCCCTCACTCCTACCTACCATCCCTTCATCTCCCCATTCTATTCTATGTCCCCCTATGTCTTCCACCCCTCTAGCTTTTTATGCACTCCCCTCCCCCTACATTTCCTGAAACCTCCCCCCACCCTTCTTTTCCTGCCTCTAGCATTTCCTTCTGCCTCCAAACTCTTCCGTTTTTTCTCCCCGTCATCCATTGTTCTCTTTCCTCCTGTCTCTCTCTCTTCACCATCAGAATCTCACTCCCCTTTCTTTCTCCTTCATACTCCTTCTCCCACCCGCCCCTCTACCGCGTCCCTCCCCTCCATGCGGTCCGTGTCTCTCCTTCATCAACCACCCCTTCTGGTCCTTTTATCATCTTCCACTCCTTCTTATCTCCCCTGTTTCTAACTTTTCTTTCTTGTTTTCTTTGTTCCCCTTCTTCCCCCAATTATTTTCTCTCTTATCTTTCTTCTGCCCTCTCTCACCTCCCCCCTGTTTCGCTCTCGTACTTTCTCTTATGGCCACATGCTCTATTCCTCGACCTCTCTCCCCCCACATCTCGCCTTCAATATTTTCTACCTTCTCTTCCTTTTCCTCTCCCACACTACTTCCCTCTTCCGTTGTGTCCGACATCGCTCGCTACTGTCTCCTTCCACCCTCACATCCCATCCCAAGTTCTTTCTCCGATTTTCCTTTAGTTATGCCAAGTATTGCTCGATTTTGACCATCTGCCTAATTCCTTTACCCAGGTCCCTACTTGGCTCCATTCTCCCTCCTTTTATTACCCTTTCTCCTCTTACCCCTCCCCCTCTTACTTTCTTTCTCATCCCCCTCGCTCTCTTGCTCCCTTATCTCTAACTCCCTCGCTGCTCATCGCTTTACTCTTTTTTTCATCCACTTTTTCTCAGATCTCTCCTTCTTCCCCTGTACCTCTTTCCTTACCCTTTCTCCCATCCATCCAAGCCGATCTAATCTCCGCTCTTTTACCCCGTTTCGTTTTTTCCCCATTTCCATCTATCTTTCACTTGAGCCCCCATTCTCTCTCCAATAGCCGTTTCTCCCGCCTCCACTCCACATCAACCAGTCCGTGACCCACTCCTCCCCAGCCTTCTATTTTGTCTTTACACTGCTCCCCTCCTGACTTTCACACTCATTTGCTCCCCTTACTTCCCTCTGGCTTCTCCTTCCCTATTTTTCCCTCTCCATTTCCCCGGTTTCTACCATCTTCTAACGTTGCTTCTTCTTGCCTCTTGCTAGCAATGTTTCTCAAATGCTGCGCTCCTTATGCATTTCTTTTTGCTGCCTTCTTGCTCCTGTTCTGTACTTTTGGATCTACAACTTTATCCCTATTCTTCTCTGTTTACTCCTTCTCTCCTTTCTCCTGCATTTCACCCCCACCTTGCCCCAGTTTTGTAAGTGTTGTCTCCCCCTGTCAGCGGCTGTACAGTTCCTCTATGGCGGTTTTCAGTTCAAATCCCTTAGGGCTTGTAGTTTATTCTTTGTTTAATTCTACACTGATTGTGTGGTGTTTTCTGTTGTATGTGCTGTATTTTCCAGACAATTTCTGTTAAGAGGACCATATGTAGGTTTTCTTTCTGGCATTTCACTTAATGAGTGAGAAGGGGGGGTGGGATCCTCTCAGCTATTTATGTGTGGTTTATTAAAATTACTTTATTAACCCCATCTCTTGTGCGCTTCTGTGCAATTTTCTTTCTTTGTTTCTCAGGGTGCCCTCCCCCCTTTTTGAGGGGGGATCACCTCTGAAGTGGGAGCATCTGGGGAGACGCTCCATGCACGAGCAGCACAGGGATTTTTTCCTACAATTACATCTGCAGCACGAGCGCTGAATATCCTATTCCTCCATTCTTGATGAAGTTATTATATTCACAAGAATAAGGTCAGGGTGCTCAAGTAGCTGGATAAAAGTGAAACAAATGTTCAAAAAATAAAGTTAAATTAACAAAGTGGTTGACAGCGTTCACAAATGTATTCCCAGGTGAGTGAGAAGTCTTGAATTTGCTCAATATATATGACAAATATTCCTTGATGGTCAAGGTGAGTGGACAAAACTTCAAGCCCATTAAGACCTCATTGGGAATGTCTAAAACATAACTTCAGCAGAGTAAATTACTCACAATTCCTTCATGAATGATGTATAATCCTCACCCACTACAGGTGTCTCTGATGAGGAGTGACAGCCACTGGTTGTAAGATCCAGTAGAGTAGAAACAGGTAGCAGTGGACAGCCAAAGGGAGTCAGAGTCAGTAGTGATAATAAAATATTATTTATTCAAAAGACATGACAAAAAGGAGGTACAGAGACCCTCCAACACATTTCGTACCAACAGGGTACTTTATCAAGGATAATTGGTGAAGTTAATCCTGTCCACACTGACTTCCATGGATAGGAGCAGTGAAGGAGAAGTATGGTGGGGAGACTCTCTTTGGGAAGCCGCCTTTGCGACTCATGTCTTCTCATCTCACAGAGTGTCCTGTCTTGTTGGCTTTATGTGATACATCTATTTTAAAGCAACATTTTCATGAAAGTTTGCAGATTTTGCAATTTTTTTACAAAAACACACAAAAAAGTAGTGGTTTTGCGTTCGGACACTTCACTCGTGAGGGTATAAGTAGTAAATAAACAGTTGGAAAGGGACTGATAATTTAGGGACAATTAGTGTGAGAATTCGAGTACACCTGGTCACTGTGTCTTGTCTGTGTGTTCAATCTTTCGTGAGTGTAAACTGCACTTTAATTGGAGCACAGTATAATGAATGATGTGAACCACAATGTCCTTGCCCCAGATAAAGCAGAAAGTAAAGAAACCAGGAAAAACAATTTCCACAGCAGTTTCTATCAACCTGTTCCAAAATAATAAAGGATGTATATGTTTTGTCAGTTCAATAAATCAATCAAGATGCTGAAAATAGCGTAATGAACAAAAAAAGTCCTGTCCAATAAACTTCACTTGCAGTAGTTGATGCCCCAGATATAAGGATATCCATTTATCCATTTTTTACATCTACAGCTGGAAAAAATACTATATAATAATTTATATATATATATATATACTATAATTATATATATATAATTAGTATTATTATTTTCTTGGAAAAGCCAACCACAAACTTCTTGCTTACTTTCATACCAACTTTCACAAAACAAGTTGTCAAATATTGGCAACATTTTCCAATATTAGATTGTGATGGGAGGGGGTAACCAGGCTACACAATAAAGGTTAAGCCTATCTGGTTACCCATGAGATTGTGGGGTTCCTGGCAGCTACCTAGCACCATAAGCCAGGGGCCAGGGATTATACATGTAAAAATAAAGTGACCCCTGCTTTTACTGTTTACACGTTCCCTTACATTTTTACACACCCACTTACGAAGTGTATTGGTCTACTGGTACAGGACGCAATACGCTGTGATATCACATGCCTGAGTGCTTCGTCTTCTCCAGCCTCTGAGAGGGGTTTCTGCCCATACGAGCTCCGATCATCAGTCTCTTAGGTGCTGTGGACTTTAAGTGCCTCCCCCTGTCTGCCCTATTACGCTCTCGCGAATCATATGCATCAGAGGGAGTTCACGGAACATCATGTCCGGAGGTGGGAAAGACTGTGGATCTGCTGTTTGTTCCCCTATTTTTACATTGTAAGTTTTTATCTTGTCTATATTGTTTATAAAGTGTTTAAAATGTTGAATTAAATCTGACTTTCTTTTTGTGCTCCTCTTTGTGTGTTTTTACATGTTCCCTTTGCCCTAGAAACGTGAAACATCTTGTGTGTGTAACCCTGGGTAGTTTTGGGCTATTATTCTGTCCTCCTCCTGGCAGCTAAGCCTAGTAAGGGTAGGTTGCCAGAAGTAATCATGGGTTTTCCCCACACATGCAGCTTAGTGAGTCAGAGAAGGTGGGCAATCAGGCCTGTTGTCCAATCAGTGACAGAGGGCTGGTTCTCACTGGAACTGATTTAAGGAGTTGCACTTCCTGATTTAGCCAGTCTGCCTCTACTGTGAGAGGGGACAGGTTTACCCAACTAAGCTGTCAGGGCCCTGGCAGGCTTGAGGCCCTCCCTCCGGGGAGCGGTGAGGGAAACCAATACCTCTTATCCCTCAAGGGGATAAGGGAAGAGCAAGGACCACTCTCGGTGCCCTTTGGCTGGGAGTGGATCCAGGGACATCCTGAGGGCGGAGACCCTTCTATTGCTCTCTACCTCTTGCTGCTGAAAAAGGAACCCAAATAAAGCATCCTGAGTTTTATAATACCTCCTGCCTAAGAGTGAAGTCTATTGGGAGGAGGGGGACGTTATTCTTCTGCAGAGACTTCACCCCATACAGCTGGGGGCTGCACGAGATGGAAGCGCTGCACCTGTGAGTAGAATTTGGACAAGACCCCAGAAGCCTGTCCTGTTATTCCCCTATAATATCACGCAGGAGACCCAGGGCCCCCTGTTACCAGCAGGTATGCACCACACTAAGCCATGTAACTAGAGTGAGTTTCCCCCAGAGAGGCCCTATGTGAGATTGGGTGGGGGAAACAGGGTTATATGTGTATGTTTTATGTGGGATATTTGGGTCGAAATGCAATTCTTTTGTTTTCAAGAGTTCGGAGGGCAAAGTTACCGGTAGTCCCCTAATTCTCTGCGGCGTGCAAGCACCATTTGCCGGTACGTGGGTTGAATTACACCGGGGCTGCCCAATATCCCCCAGACTCCTGTTTTCGAGCCCAGATCCGTTTCCCTTATAAGTATAAAGCTCCCCAAGGTCCATACTTTATTAAAATATGTTTTATAATGTTTTGTGCTTTTAATATAAATGTCTATTCAGTCAGCCCAGGCATCCATATAGGTGCTGGGGAGTCTGGATAGACATCATAGTTCAAAGAGGAGATGGGATGTTGAATTAACAGACTCCCTCCCTGTCTAAAGTTATTGTATGTTCAGCAATTGCATGCACAGCCAGATCTCCTTCTCTTCACCTCTCCCTGTCTGTATTGGCTTTCTGATAAGGACATGGTTGTCTAACTGTAAAGACAACACTCGATTCACAAACACTTTCCAATTCAGAAGCCACCATAGGAATTCAACTGGTAATTAATTTTCAAAACAAATAAAGCTTCCAAACCTGGTATGTTTTGATTAGGGAAGCCAATGAAACTGCTATATTATTTATTAAAGGCGTTTTTATGACTGGCTTTGTGAAATTTTATGTCAGGGTTATACGGTGATTTTAATGGTGGGGGATTTGTTGATAAAGGTACTGAACCTTATTTCACGCACACTTTTTTTTTCTTTTCTCCAAATATTTTTTTATTGTTTTCTGAAAGGGGTACATACATGTCACATGGTCGTTTGTAGACAGTATACGTAATTAACACACACATTTAACAGTTAACAACCCGTAACATCTCAAGGTTGGTTGATCGGGTACGAGCGATCTGCCCCTAGCATTGTGCAACCTCCTATACATTTAGAGTGCACTATATTGTCCCATCCAGGAGAATACATTTTTTTAGGAGGATCTTTGATCTGACCCCTTAGATTAGAAATGTAAGGGACAGACAAAGAGAGAGAGGGGGAAGAGAGAAAAGAGCAGAAGAGGGGTGTGAGATGTATGGGGGGATTACGGATAGGAATGGGGGAGAGCCAAGAGGAGAGGGGGATGTTGTCTTTCCCTGCCCCTCAAATGGTTTGCGCACAACTTTACCTATGAAAAGGTGAGCTAGTGACTAGCAGGCTAAAACACAGATTTGTTGCAGGCTGTGCATCCTTGTAGTGGACCAACATAAGAGTTCCTCATACATTTTTAGATGTCTTTGTGATCTAAATATACATGTATTATTTTTACTATAAATATTTCCGTAGTTTATTAGAATATTTGCTTTTTTAATTTATGCATTGTAATGAAAATGCCAGACTATATTCAATATTTTAATAAACCTGGCCCACCATAAGTTAATTTTAATTCAAAGAGTACCTTAAAAAGACAAGAAATTGTTTTCATGGCAGGTCAAGACCTAGCCTGGTTTTTATGTTTGTCCAGAATGTGAAATTATCTGAGAACAACCCTCTCTGGGATGATGGGGGGATTTAACTACGGCGTCACAACTTCTTCTGACAGCTGAAATAAACAAGGAAAGCTTCTAAAGTATCTTGAAAGACAATCTTTCGTGTTGTGCAGAATAGCATAGGGTGTTTGACCAGGACGACAGTACAAACTTGGTTTAAGTTTACTGAATGTGAAATATCATGGGTCTGACTGCGATTCACAAGAATAACAAATAGATCTTTGTAACATTTATGAACAGACGAATCAAATAATGCCAAACAGTTCATGATTGTGAGAGGTTAAGGGACAGATCCATTTGTCAATCAACCTTATCACTAAAAGCATAAAGTTTCATAACTATGTGTGAATATTAGTTATACAGATACCAGTGAATATGGCATTCTTCTAAGTAGTGTAGGAATAAAGATAAGGGACTTTTTATATATTAAGGCAGCTTTGGATTGAAAAGAAACCTGTTTTTTTCTCCTAAGCCATTAAAATGTCACCGGCTGCAGATTGATAAAAGGGTGGGCTTAAGATGTGTTCCTATGCAGGACATTTTAAGATCTAAGACATAAATTTGAGACATGAAATCAGAAATGTGTTTGTTTATTGCACACATGAATTTCCATATTTCTAACTTCATAATAAATCTATTTGACTCCCTTTTATTTGATTAAATGCTCGGCTTTTATTATATTGTGTGTTTTTGTAATAATCTTTTTTCTGTAAACTAAGCGCTGTACTATTTTGTATATTAAATTTAAAATGTAATAAGTATATCTTTGGGCTCTAATTGAACTTTGCACGTTTAGATGAGAGCGATTATATTTTCTGATACCTTTTTTGCTACAACAGATTTTTGTGTTACGTGCATATTTTCTGTAGTAAACAGGGACCAAACACCCTGCAAGAGCATCTGTATATAAACCCTTGTCACATAAGCAAGTTACATGCTCAGAGGTGTGCCGTTTGAGAGACTGATTTTCTTCATCATAGATTTGTTCTGTTTCTATGGGTTGTGTTTATAAGTTTCCGTGGGGTGGCTTTTCTGGCTACTCCTTGGTGCTTGGATGCCTTGGCGCTCATTGGCGTCATGACATCATCACATTATGATGCGTCCAGCTTTGTGACGTAATCAAACTGGAAGCTCCCAATGTCGGAGCTCAGACCATAGTGTCCACAGGGTGGTTAAATATTAGTATGTCTTCCTATATTATGTCACCCTGATGAAGGTGCTTGAATACACCAACATGTTGGATGCTACTTTTTAATTCATTAAATTGACTATAACTTACCTGACCTTATCTTTATTTATTGGTGTGTTTAACTGTAGTTTTAGTTCATCATATGTAAATGACATTAAATACTCTCAGGTATCTTTTTCAAGCGTATACCTATCTTGGTAAGAGTCGTTCCATCTTCGGATCAAACTATGCAACTACTGAATCTCTCTTTTAATTGAAGAAGGAGGAAATGGTTAATAATGCCTAGAAACAAATCGTTATTGACAGTTCTCAGGCATTGATGCAGAAATCAGGGGGAAGGAGTGTGCATTGGAGTTGTGTTTCATTATCTTTGCGAGTCTGTAAAATAAACATGACAACTCATATTAGATTAACAAAGAAAAATAAATCAGATGCCAGCAACTTGGGATGACCCAACAAAGGGTCTACCAAAGCATAAGCAAAAATAAAAGAAGGTGCTGGGTCTGACAATATCTTGGTCAAGATAATAAATCTAAAAAAAGCAAAAGTCAAACACACCAAAAAGAATCTGTCAGAAGAGTTTAAAAAAATGAGGCATTTTAACAGCAGCATCTTCTATAAATCGTGAAAATTACTCTTTTTTTATTCTTCTGACTTGGATTTTTTTGGTGTGCTTCACTTGCATTTTGTAAATTCTTAGACATAAGGGTAATGAGTCTGTGGAAAAGTCAAAGCCAATAAAATCATCTCTTTAGGAGAAAAATAAACAAGGGCAGACATTTCCACCTGATAATATAAGGGGAATTTTTTCCCCTTTGGATTAACTACATTCTCATCATAGATTAATAGATACAACCTTTTTGCATCTCCTTTCCAAAACTTTCTATCATGCTATCTCTTGTGTTTCCTTTTATAGGGTCATCCAGAACGCTTTCTCCTTTGCATTACAACTGTAAATCACGTATCTCTGTATATCTGTAGAATGTTTTTTCTTTAATATTTCCTCTTTCATGCTTTACATTTTGTCTGTATAGCGGTTACTTTGTGTTAATATTCCAGTGGCATGTATGTCGTAAATCTTTTGGAACATTTAGATCAAAAGCATGATGCATCACAATGATCTAATTTGCATATTTATTCATTTATATTTATTTTGGTATTGTGTATTCATATTACATAACAGCCAATGCATCCCATGCTCTTTGCTTTTAAACACAAAATAGGCTAAATATATCATTTTATATGCTATATATATATTTTTTTTTTTTAATTATTTAATATAATTTTTATTGATGGGTAAAAAAGACACATACTGTAGGGCATTTAACTTGTGTGAAAAAAAAAATGCTCTCCAGAGGTGGAATCAAGGTGCTGTGGGAGTCTCTGCACCGAAATTAGGTAGATCTCCTGCCAAGGTTGATATTATATTGGCACATAGAAAAACCCTGCACATGGAGTTAATTGAAACACAGGTGTGGTCTTTTACTGAAGTGGGGATTCAAAGTGCTTGTTGGAATCTCTGCACTGATTAACTCCCAAACCACTGTGATGCCAAAAGTCAGGCTAATGGTGATTCAGTCTCCTCAAGTGAGAAAATGTATATAACCATCTAGAGAACAATCCCCACAGATGAAGGGATTTGAATAGATAATATGTTGTAGAAAGATACTACTACTGTATGTCACTCCTTGACGAGTCCGTGAGAGTCTCCGGTAGATTATTCCAGTTTTGGGGTGCACGGTAAGAGGAGGAGCGGCCAGATACTTTGCTGAAACTTAGGACCATGAACAGTCTTTTGGAGTCAGATCTCAGATGATAAGTGCTGCATGTGGTAGGTGAGGAGCTTGTTCAGGTAGACGGGTAGCTTGCCCAGAAAGTATTTGAAGGCAAAACAGGAGAGTTGAACTTTACGTCTAGACTCAAGTGATGACCAATCTAGTTCTTTGATCATTTTACACTCATGTCTGTTGTAGTTGCATATTGCATATTGAATTGTAGAGTGTATCAAGTTTTCTAAGGTTTGCGTGTACTGACTGATATGTGTGGTTGATTTCAAGTGCTGGTTGTTTAAAGTGTGTGCAGTTAGAACCAGAAGCAGTTTGAACAAGGAAGCGGTTAAACAAGGTATAGTTATTGAAGTATAGTTTATTGTTAGTACTTCTAAACTTCATAGTTGCTAGAATGAGCAGGAATGAAAATGCCACTCAATGCACATCTTGCCACATGTATGTGCACTTGGAGCAGCTGTTCCAAGGAGCATACCGCTGTGAGAAGTGTGAGCTGGTGGTCTCTTTAGAGTCAGAGATTGCTGATCTGAAGAGGCAACTTGCAATATTGAGGGACATTGGCAATCTTGAAAGGGAATTAGAGCTTACTGTGCAGGCCCTTGCTTCGACTAGTGGTGCAGATGGTGGCGCTGTTAGTGAGGAGCAGGTAGGTAGCTTGGTTGCTGTTAGTGAGGAGTAGGTAGGTAGCTGGGTGAAAGTTAGAAGGGGAAGCAAGGGCAATAGGGAGAGGCAGGTCGTTTCTGAGCTGACACATCCAAATAGATTTGCCATGTTGAGTGAAGATATTGGGAATGTTGGGGCAGAAATGGCAAGGCTGAGGGAGACTAATTCCTTTAGCAGCCAGGGGAATAGTTCCTCCAGCACAGTGGGGACTCAGGATGCTCAGATACAAAGAAAGATTGTGGTGGTAAGGGACTCCATTATTAGGAAGGATAGGGCAATCTGTTGCCAGGACCGCATGAACCGAACAGTTTGTTGTCTCCCGAGTGCTCGCGTTCGGCACATTGCGGATCGGTAGACAGATTGTTGTGGGGGGGCTGGGATTGACCCGGTGGTCTTGGTACACGTTGGCACCAATGGCAAAGTTAGAGAAAGATGGAGGGTCCTAAAAAATGATTACAGGGATCTAGGCCAAAAGCTTAAGGCAATGACCTCCAAGGTAGTATTTTCTGAAATACTACCAGTGCCATACGCTACCGCAGGGAGACAGTCAGAGATCAGGGAGGTTAATGCATGGCTAAGAAAGTGGTGCAGGGGGGTCTTCTGTGCTAGGTGGGAGAATGCTAAAAAGGTTGGAGGAGATTTTAAACTAGGATGGAGGGGGTAGGGGAATGAAACAGATAATAAACTAAATGGAATAGATGAGGATACAAGGTGGTATGGAGGTAGAATGGGGGCAAGTGCAAGTTTGACAAGTAGTGAGACACCCATAGTTAATACAGATAATACTAGAAAACTTCTAAAGACTAAACAAAGTGGGCGCAGAAAGGAAGGAGCAGATAAGATAATAGTACAGGCTGAAAAAAAACTGGAATGCATGCTTGCTAATGCAAGAAGCCTAACAGATAAAATGGGGGAGCTTGAATTAATAGCTGAAGGGAGCAGTATGATATCATAGGCATTACTGAAACATGGTGGGATGAAACTCATGACTGGACAGTTAATTTAGAGGGTTAGTCTCTTTTTCGGAAGGATCGAACAAATAGAAGGGGAGGTGGAGTATGTTTATATGTTAAACCGGATCTAAAACCTATTATAAGGGATGATGTTTATGAAGGGAATGATGAAAATGTAGAGACTTTGTGGACAGAAATTAGCAGTGGAGGTAAAAGTATAAAGAAAATGTTTGTGGGAATATGCTATAAACCACCAAATATCTGTGAGATTGAGGAAGCTAAAATACTTTTGCAAATGGAGAAGGCATCAAAACTGGGTCAAGTTTGCATAATGGGGGATTTTAATTATCCAGACATAGACTGGGGCAATGAGATTAGCGTTACAACAAAAGGGAACAGGTTTTTGGGGGTGCTTAAAGACAATTATATGACCCAAATTATTGAGGAACCAACCAGGAGAGGGGCAGTTCTGGATTTGGTCATATCAAACAACGTAGAAGTAATAACAAATATTCAAGTCCTGGAACATTTGGGTAACAGTGATCATAACATGGTCTCATTTGAAATAAATTATCAAAAAACAGATTACTTGGGTTCAACAAAGACCTTCAACTTTGGAAAGGCAGATTTGAATAAACTGAGGTCTAATCTAGTAGTAATACAATGGGATGATGTTTTTGCAGGGAAAAATGTAGAAGATAAATGGGCAGTCTTTAAAACATTGTTAGAAAAGCACACTTATCAGTGTATAGCCTTGGGTAATAAGTATAAAATAAATAAGTCAAAACCAATGTGGCTAAATAAACAGGTAGGGGAGGAAATGGACAAGAAGAGGAAGGTGTTTAGATTCTTTAAGTCAGAAGGGACAGAGACATCATATCAGAATTATAAGGAATGTAACAAAAATTGCAAAAGGGCAATTAAATTAGCAAAAATGGATAATGAAAAAAGGATTGCAATAGAAAGTAAGGTCAACCCTAAAAAATTCTTTAAGTACCTTAATAACAAAAAAATGAGAAAAGAAAATATAGGACCTTTCAGTGTGAGATGGGTAGGCAGATTATTGGAGATAAGGAAAAAGCTGAGGTATTAAACACATTCTTTGCCTCTGTGTTTACCAGGGAAGAATCAAGTTCAATAGTAGTGCCGCAGGAGGAAGCCACACCCTCCATATTAATGAACAATTGGTTAACTGAGGAAGAAGTTCATAAGCGACTTGAAAAAATTAAAGATAATAAGGCCCCTGGCCCCCGATGGCATACATCCAAGAGTTCTCAAGGAGTTAAGCTCAGTAATAGCAAAACCATTATATTTAATATTCAAGGACTCCATTTCCACAGGCTCAGTACCACAAGATTGGCGTAAAGCAGATGTGGTGCCTATATTTAAAAAGGGAGCTAGATCACAACTGGGAAATTACAGACCTGTAAGCCTGACTTCAATAGTAGGGAAACTACTTATAGGTTTAATACGGGATAATATTCAGGAATACCTAATGGAAAACAAAATTATTAGTAATAGTCAGCATGGATTTATGAAGGATAGATCTTGCCAAACTAAACTTATTTGTTTCTTTGAGGAGGTAAGTAGGAATTTAGACCAGGGTAATGCAGTTGATGTGGTCTACTTAGATTTTGCAAAGGCTTTTGATACGGTTTCACACAAGAGGTTGGTGTACAAAATAAAGAAAGTTGGACTCCGTAATAACATGCACCTGGATTGAAAACTGGTTAAAGGACAGACAACAGAGGGTTGTCATAAATGGAACTTTTTCAGGTTGAGCCTAAAAGTCGTGAGTGGAGTAAGCTCAGGTACGTACTTGGGACCACCTGCTTTTAAACTTGTGTATTAATGACCTGAGGTTGAGGATCGAGAGCAAGATCTCCATCTTTGCTGATGATACTAAATTGTGTAAGGTAAGTAGAATCAGAGCAGCATGTAATTTCTCTTCAGAAGGACTTGGAGAGAACTGGAAACGTGGGCAGGTAAGGGCAGATGAGGTTTAATACAATAAATGTAAGGTTATGCATGTTAGATACAAGAATATAAAAGGCGACTACAATGAAATGGAGATATATTGTGGGGGAATCCTTGATGGAGAAGGACTTTAGGAGTGCTTGAGACAGCAGCTTAGCAAGTATCCCAATGTCATGCAGTAGCTGCAAAGGCCAACAAGATCTGATCTTGCAATCAAGCGGGCAATGCGTTGGAAGGGAATAGGTAAACCATAATTATGCCCCTTTTACAAAGCATTAGGTAAGACCAACACCTTGAAATATGAGTACAATTTTGGGCACCATCCTAAAAAAGACATTATGGAACTAGAGAGAGTGCACGAGAAGAGCCACCAATTAATAAAGGGGATGGAAATTCTAACTATGAGGAGAGGCTAGCTAATTAGATATTTATTTACATTAGAAAAGAGGCGTCTAAGAGGGGATATGATAACTATATACAATGATTCAGGTGACAATACAGGAGCTTTCAAAAAACTATTCATCCCACGGGCATACAAAGGACTCGGGGCATCCATTATAGGTTGGGAGGAAAGAAAATTTCACCAGCAATAAGGAAGGGTCTCCTTTACAGTAAGGGCATTGTTAAATGTTGGATTCATTACCCTGGAGGACTGTGATGGCAGATACATATATTGGTTTAAAAAAGGAGGTTTGGACATCTTTTAGATGGTAGGGTATACAGGGATATACCAAATAAGTATACATGGGAAGGATGTTGATCCAGGGATTAAATCCGATTGCCAATTCTTGGGAGTCAGGAAGGAATTAAATTTTTTCCCCCTTAATGGGTTTTTTGTTTGCCTTCCTCTGGATCAAATAAGTAGAGATTATAGGATAAAGTACTGTTGTCCTAAATTTTAGCATAGGGTTGAACTGATGCGACGGAAGTCTTTTTCAACCTCACTACTATATGTAACTATGGGCCTCATGCAGTAAGCCCCGATAAATCTCTACGCGGCAAGTTTTGCCGGTAGGCCTTTTTTGGTCGATTTGCCCTCAGCAGTATTCAGTAAGGGCCGAATCCTTTCCGATCCTGCCGAATCACTCGAAAGCAAAACTGCCTGAGCCTGTGCGATACAGCCCTGGCTCCGATAAGCCTTCCGATAGTACCTTTTGTTGCCAATAGATGTTTCAGCAGAGAAGAATACAAGCTGCTATCTCAGCGCAAACATCGGCAAAAATAAATTGTTTATAAACAACTTTTACTCTAGTGCACATGTGCAGGGGGTCTCCGAGCTGACGCATTGGTTTCAGGTCCGGGACCCCTGCTTTCCTGAGATACAGGCCCCTTTATGTGTGCGGTATCCCTCTGCATTTAAAGGTCCCTAGTCACCGGACCGTGGACTGTAACAAAGCAGGAGGAATACCGGCACCCCATAAAGGGGCCTGTTCGTCGGAAGCAGGGGGTCCCCGACAAAACCAAAGCGGTTCAGCTCCGGAGACCGTCTTGCACATCTACACTATGAGTAAACACACATATCAATAAAGACTCGTTCCTTAACTTTGCGGCTATGTGCTATGGTAGCGAAGCAGCATGAATTGTATTTTTAATAATAGTGTACTGTGAGCCAGGGGGGTCCCCCTGAGCTGAATCGTGTTGCTTTTGGACCAGGGACCCCCTGCTTCCCGATTTACAGGCCCCGGTATGTGTCATCGGGTGATGCAGTGTCGCCGCCATCTTTATATACATACCCATACGCGACTGTGCCCTATAAATATGGCGGCGACACTGGCACCGGTGCCCAAACTGGGGCCTGTAAACTTGGGAAGCATTGTATTTATGTATTTTTGCTGTTTATATGATTTAAATGGGCACATTCACTATTATCTCTTGTTGATAATAGTAATGTAGCCATTACTATATTGTATTGTTAAGGGGGGGTAATTTCCTTTATAAGTATGTATGTGTTTAGATATTAATTTGGGGGGCACATAATTGGTGACTGTAGGCCTCGGGTAACACCCGGGGCCCCCGCCGGCCTATAGTATCATTGATGGCATATATGTGTATGTTACGGGTGTTTTGGTTATATATATATATATATATATATTATATATATTATATAACCCAACATATTTATATAGAGATATTATTTATTTATTTAGATATATTATTTTTTATTTAGTGTGGGGCTGCTGTGTGTGTGATTTTTTTTTTTGTGGGTAGCGGGGGTGGGTGAAGGGGGTATTAAGCCCATCGGTGGTTGTTTTAGAGGCTTGCGGGGGTGGTTAGCGGGAGGGCTTACCCCTTCATGACCGCGCTTGTTATTAACTGCACGGTCGTGAAGGGGTTAAGTGCACCCGCAACCCCCCCGCAAGTCCTAAACTCACACCCAGGGCCAAATACTCCCTTCACCCACCCCCGCTACCCACAATAAAGCTGGCACGGTGGGTTAACCCCTTCATTGCCTTAGCGTTTAGCCGCTAAGGTAATGAAGTGGGATGTACATGCCTTTTTCCTGCCTCGGATGCATGCCGGGGGCCTCCGGGTGTGGGTATCAGCTCCGGAGTTCCCCGGCATCAATCACAGACAGGAAAAAGGGCTGATTTTTTCTAAGTGTCGCGCTTGCCGATGCTTCTCCCCCAGCAACTTGCCAACTTTAGTTGGCGGGCTGGATTCCCGATAAACTCTCCAATCTGGGGTGCCGATCAGCACTGAAGAGCTGATCGGGGCTACCTGAATTCAGCCGGGTTCAAAAAGGGCCGATAAGTGGCTTATCGGCAGCCGGCTCCCAATAATTTTTTATCGGGAGGAAAAGTTGCCGATAATTCCCACTTATCGGCACTTACTGAATCGGGAGGGCAAAAAATGCCGAAAAAAGCCTTATCGGCGCTTACTGCATAGAGCCCTATGTAACTATATAAGGTGGGTTTGGGGTGCCGAGCTGTATACTATGTCCCCATAGTTGATAATAATTGGCATTATCATCTGCTGTGCGATACGCTTTCTGACCAGCAGACTTAGGGAGGATTTGTTCCTGT
Source organism: Ascaphus truei (assembly GCA_036426205.1). NCBI lineage: Eukaryota > Metazoa > Chordata > Amphibia > Anura > Ascaphidae > Ascaphus > Ascaphus truei. Next base: position 119,647 of record WSYH01000228.1, on the reverse strand, counting down.
AAAGTACACCTAGTTTGGCATAGGTTTTGGATGTCCGGGTATCAATGTGCATCCTAAATGTTAAATGGGAGTCAAACCATATGCCCAAGTATTTCAAAACTAGTAATAGGAGTTAGGGTGTATTAACGTTGGTTCTGATCTGGAGCTCCGTCACTGGAAGCTTTAAAAATGTAGCCTTGGTCCCAAATACCATTGTTACAGTCTTGTCAGTGTTTAAAAACAGTTTGTTTTGGGAAATCCAATTTACAAGTCTCAAAAAGTCAGATTGAAGTATTTGTTCAAGGTCGGAGAGGCTAGGGCTGTGTGTATGACGTGAGGGCAATGATTATATCTTAATGCACAGTTAATCAATTACTTTCACACAATCAGGGTGAAGGGGTAACCAGACTCACTAATAAAGGTTAAGCCCACTTGGTTGCCCTTGAAACGTGTTTTAGGGCCCTAGAGTGTCAGCTCTTGGACCTTACTGTTGTATATGCATTACTGTGACTGTGTGTAAAATTATGCGACAATAAAGAATTTCTGTGCTTTTACCTTTCCAGGGGGGCTGGAACCAAGAGATTGCTAGGCTATGACTTTCAGAGTGGGTTTGACGGAGAAAGTCTTTGCAGATTGTGGCTATGTAGCAGAGATTCTGAGTTACAGGATACCCCAAAGATGTACCCGGGAATCAGGTAAGATTCTCGGATACATTGAAGCACACTGCTCTGGTCAAACCCCTACCCTGAAAACTTTCTTGCCACTAGGATTCCTGCTGCAGCACAGTCCCGCAAGGTAAATGGGGAATAAAGGGTTAATGTATCCCTGCAACATACCAGGGGTCCCTAGAATAAGGGGGGGTGCCCAGTTCATGCCCAGACCACCTAAATCCTGGTATAGGGGTTCAGGGATTGCTCCAGTTATGTATAAGGCTGTGAGTCTTTTATTAAAATAGTTTGCAGAGTATTAGGGACATGGCTAGTGGGGATGAAACAGTTCACATGTTCACTCTATCACTCACACCAAAAGACTTAGAACATTTTAATAAGAAAATGTATAAAGTATATTTTATTAAACTGATAGGTTTTAAAATAGGGTATGCTGGTACATTGAAACCTAAGCTGGGTGTTTCACTGTTTGAACTCTGAAGGGGGCTTATGGGCTACCAAAGTGTGGTGCCATTAAGTCTGCCCTAGGCCCGTACATGAAAGTCACATTTGTGGCCGGAAGTGTGAACACCATCTGGACAGGATGGCTGAGTGAAGTACCAATGTCCTAGGCATAACACAGGCTGATCCGGCCAGTAGTCACCTCCCTAGACGTGGAGGCACCAAGCCCGGCATGGGGTTCTGCATGCCAAGTAGGCAAGATGCCCATTTTTCACACATGCCCCTGGGCCCTGTTGAAGCTCCAGGTGCCCAGCTTCACAAGACTGGCAAACAGCTGAGTGGCTAGCAGTAAAGTTGCCACGCTGCGGGTTGGTTGTAATGCTGCGGGGCTGTCTTTGGAAAGGATATAAAAAAGTTATTAGCCAGTCCAGATGTGTCCAAAGGTGTCCCAAGTTGTGTTTCAAGTTTTAAGTGAATTCTCAGTAAGTCATCTAAGATTCTCAGATGCTAAGTGTCCAGTTTCAGTCTGCAGCAAGAAAGAAAAGGGGCTTCAGCAGAAAGCTATATTTAAAACCAGACATAACATAAAACACAGACAAAGCTCAGTGCACATCCAGAAAAACTTATATACGGTACAGTGCCTAAATATACATGTATAAATAACTAATAAATAAAATGGTCTTTTAGTTTAACATTTTGACCAAATTGCTGTAAGCCCTTTTGCCAACTGCACGGCAGACAACGTTTCAAGGGTCCCTACACTAATATAGATTCTTAATAACCTGTGCATTGCCAGGAAGAATGATTATTAATAAACCTGTCAATATTAGTTCCAAAAGTTCTAGGTCTGATTGAAGCTTTTATTAACCTGTACATTACCAGGAAAAGCACTCTGTAATAGATTTGTCACAATCACACTGCATGCAGGCAAGTTCCCCTGATAGTTGGAGATGCCATGGAGTGAGCTTTTAACCATTTAAATGTGGGAGGGAGTGAGCTTCAATTAGGTAGGAGGTTGCCACCCTCCAATCAGCTAAGACTTGCTGAACAAGAATTATAAAACATACAGAACACCTACAAGCTCATATTGAACCCCCAAAATACCCACAACATATATATAAGCATATAAGTTTCACAGAGTAGTGCTACTCAGCATGGCAATATATATATATTTAAAACCAAAGACATAACATAAAACACAGACAAAGCTCAGTGCACATCCAGAAAAACTTATATATGGTACAGTGCCTAAATATACATGTATAAATAACTAATAAATAAAATGGTCTTTTAGTTTAACATTTTGGCCAAATTGTTGTAAGCCCTTGAGCCAACGGCACGGCAGACCACGTTTCAAGGGTCCCTACACTAATATAGATTCTTAATAACCTGTGCATTGCCAGGAAGAATGATTTATAATAAACTAGCTGAGAGACCCAGCATTGCCCGTGAGTTAAATTTCCCGCTAGGAAAAGGTGGGGGGAGGGACAGTGGACAGGAGGAGGGGAGGGATGGGGACAGTGGACAGGAGGGGACGGGGACAGTGGACAGGAGGGGATGGGGACAGTGGACAGGAGGGGACGGGGACAGTGGACAGGAGGGGACGGGGACAGTGGACAGAAGGGGATGGGGACAGTGGACAGGAGGGGGGTGAGAGGGGACAGGAGGGGAGGTGAGAGTGGACGGGGGGGGGGGTGAAGTGACAGGAGGGTGGGTGAGAGTGGACAGGAGGGGGGGTGAAGAGTGGATTATGAGGGGGGTACAGTGGCCGGAGGGGGGGGAGGGAGTGTGAGGGGGTGGGGGTTCCCTTCTTTTTTAGCTTCCTTTTTTACTTCTCCTTTTCTTTTTTATTTTTTGTTTTTTTTCCCATCTTTACCTTCGTTTTTCTTGTTTTCACACCCCCCTTCTCTTTGGGGGGGGGCTTCTTTTTTGCTGTCTTTCTTTGATTCTTTCTTTCATACTTCTTGTTTATGCGGTTTCTTGTTTCTTATTAGTCATAAACGGGTCCCTCCCGCATGGTTTTACCCAGTGCCACCCACAGCGGTATGCACTTGAATGCGAAGCATTCGATCTAACGTCCCATTTGAATCTGGATTGATTTAGTGGTGTTCCCCTGAATACTTTTTTTTTTTGTCTTTAGTTACTATGTTTGTTAGATAGATGTTTGGGTTGTTTTAACCCGTTTTTATGATGAGGGATTCGGGAGCTTGTGTGTTGGGAGAGTAATCTTTTTATAGATATGGGTGAGCAGAGGTACTTTATATAGATTTTAGCGGAATTGCTTGTTTTTTTGCCTCTGCATTTTTAATTTTTCTTATTTTTAATGTGTTGGGTGGAGTTGGGTTGTGGGGAAATTTTGGGGTTGCGCCCCGGCTTTTTTTTTTGGGGGAAGAATACGGAAAATAGTTCCTTCCTTTTGCAGTATTCTTTTTATATTTTCGCTCTTTTCCCATTCTTATTTTTATTACCCGAACTGTTTTCGTCCGGTTTGGGATGGTGAACATCAGAAAGGATCGTCTGTATTTTTTCACACTTTCCCTAATGCTTTTTCTTGGTTACCCTTTCGCCAGGAGGGGGGGACGTGGACAGGATGGGGGGGGGTTTTCTTAAAATTTAACGGGTCCCTCCTCTCCACTCCCCTGTATGTTTCTCCGCTCCCCCCTCTCTCCTCCGCTCCTGCCGCCCCCCGCCCCCCCATGCGTACTGGTGCGGTCCCCACCCTAGAGTGTCTGACACACACACAGTGTCCCACACACACACACACTGTGTCACACACACACACACACACACACACCCAGTGTCACAAACACACACAGTGTAACACACACACAGTGACACACACACACAGTGACACACACACACACACACACACAGTGACACACACACACAGTGACACACACACACACACACACACATACACACACACACACGTACGTCACCTCTCCTTCCGGCCGCCGCCATCTTAGTTACTCCACGAGGGAGGAAGGGGGTCCTTCCGGCCACCGCCATCTTAGGCGCCGCGTGGCAGCTGCAGGCTGCCTGGCCACTGCCTGTCCCCGTGCCGGGAGGGAGGTGAGTGGAGCGGGAGGGAGGTGAGTGGAGCGGGAGGGAGGTGAGTGGAGCGGGAGGGAGGTGGAGGGAGGTGAGTGGAGCGGGAGTGGAGGCGGAGGGAGTGGACGGAGGGAGGTGAGTGGAGCGGGAAGGGAGGTGAGTGGAGCGGGAGGGAGGTGAGTGGAGCGGGAGGGATGGAAGCGGGGAGGGAGGTTGAGGGGGGTGGAGGGAGGTGGGGAGTGGGGAGGTGAGTGGAGGGAGGTGAGTGGAGCAGGAGGGAGGTGAGTGGAGCGGAGGCGAGTGGAGCGGAGAGTGGAGCAGAGGTGGGGAGGTGAGTGGAGCACCGGGGAGGGGGGAGGTGAGTGTGATGGGGGGGGAGAGGACAGAGAGAGGTGTGTGTGTGTGTGTGTCCTTTGGCCCGTCACTCCGCCTCAGGCCAATGAGAGGTGTGCGGGGGCGGGCGGGCCAAGGGACCAATGAGATTTCCCCTAGGGACAGAGGCCACACAGACAGGCATACAGTGCTTTCACAAATATAGTATAAGATCTGTCAATATTAGTTGCAAAAGTTCTAAGTCTGATTGAAGCTTTTATTAACCTGTACACTGGCGACACACTTTATTCGAGCTCGGCTAGTCCCACGAATTCGGGTATACCCGGGTGTATTGAGGTTTGTGACTGTTTTCTGAACGAGTGCATTGAGGTATTTTCCAGGCAGGGATTGAAGCATTTTATTCCCGCTGGCTGCAATACTTCACAGTATATATATATATATATATACTGCATTACAATTGATGAATTTATGCCATCTGGTAGACACGCAAAGCATTGCAGCCTATTAAATCCTAATCATTATCATTTAACAGATCAGCCGCCCGTCAGCCAGGCATGAACCCAGGCTGGGAAGGCAAACGCAACGGGGCTTGTCAGAGGTGAGGAGCGGCGCATTCCAGGTATCTGCCAGGTACATACTGGGTATTTGCTCGAATAAAGTGTGTCGGTGCAGTACATTACCAGGAAAAGCACTCTGTAATAGATTTGTCACAATCACACTGTAAGCAGCTTGTAGGATTTCTGTATGTTTCAGCAGAAAGCGGCCTGGATATTTTCTGTCCTGTTTTGCAACTGTGATCAGGGTGATGATTCCCTGCGCTTAGGATAGTCTAGTTTTGTATCCGAGGTCCAAGTAAGTGTGTTTTCTTACTGCTATTTGTAAGCCATTGTGTGTATGTCTGTTTCCACGAAATAAATCACAATTTGTTTTACTCTTTGGTTTTGCTCAATGAAATGATCCTGGATATAAAGGTGTAATGTCCTGGTCTCCTGTGACAATCAGCGACATTGTTTGTATTTTCTAGCACTAACTTACCCTTTAAGATCACTTTTTCTACTTGTATTCACTGACACGCATATGAGTGTACACTGTAGCACTGATATATTTTCTTTATACAGATGTAGTAGCCATTATTGCACCCGCTGGCGCGCTGAAATGGCGTGCTAGCCCTGCCCCTGTCTCAAAAGCGGCCACTTTCTCTCTGGCACGTAATCAAATTCTATGTAAATGCAGGATAGCTATTCATTATTGCTACTACATTGCTAAATATAACATTGAAATAATAAAGTATACATTTAAAACTACCCCGGGTCTCTGCAGCTTCTATGTTCTTTTATTTCTTATTTCTGATTAAATTGCTCCCTAAAGCAATAGCCATAATGAGAGAATTGCTTTAATGTTCTCAGTGCAAATAATAGGGTGTCTACCAACTAATGCAGAATTTGCCTGACTGATTTCTATCTCCGTCTTTAGAGTGCAAGAAAAACAAAATCGTTACATTCCTGCATGTTGCTCCGACCTGGGACAATCATTTAACCAGGTACAAAAACTACTTGTGTTTTTTTTTTAAATGAATAAAAGCCCTAAGTGTAGTGTCAGTACTTTAACCATGAAAGTGTCAAGTGTTTTTAGCAACAAAAAGGAGAACACAGGATATTATTAGGAAACTACATGTACTTAAAAAAATTAAATTACCAGCCATGGTACCGCATACAAAAGTGTTCTTTCATGCAGCAACTTCTGAAACTGTAATAAAATAAGGATATTGGTTACTTTCAAAACCAGATTATATTTCCTCATCTCTATGAAATGTATTTGTGCAGCTTTGCAAAAACTAGAGAACTGTATTTATATGGATGTTTTCCTCACATAAGTGTCAAACGGGCAATTCGTTTTGTCAGAATGATTGGTTTAATGTGTGAGAGGGCTGATTTGACTATGTACTGGTTGCTTAGGTGGGATTATATTTTAGGAAGTTCTTGTTTAAGAAGCCACAGTCTGTGACTGAGAAAACTAGTCTCCCAGATTAATGTCAAACACATTCCAAATCAGATTTAATTATGAATTCAAAGCATTTCCAATAACATGTCAATTCTTTCAGCACATTGACAACAGTTTGCACGGCCAGGGGTGAGGACAGGGGGGGAGTGCCGGAACATGTTTCCTGGGCCTGGTGGCTACGGCGGGCCCGATTTATGGCAGGGCACGGCGGCTGGTCCTCTCGCCGCTGGGCCCCAGCTCTGCCCCAGCTGTGGGCCTCTCTCACTTTGTGCCACGCCGAGCTTCCAATGCTTGGCCCAGCTTCCCGCGCACGCCGGCATGAAAGGGAGGCTGTTGTGAGCCAGAGACAGCAGCTCTGCATGGCACAGAGTGAGAGACGCCCGCCGCAGGGGACCCAACTGGCAGCACTGGGCAATCGGGCCCCCTGCAGCCAGCGGGCCTGGCCTGACCAAAGGTTAGTATGTTTGTTTATATATATTTATTGGGAGTGGGGTGTATTTTTATATATTTGGGAGGTGGGTGTATTTTTTATATGTATTTGGGGTAATTTTATTTTGTATTAGGGGTGTGTATTTGTATATGTATTGTTGGGGGTGGGATATTTTTTATATGTATTTGGGGGCGGGCATATTTTTATATGTATTGGGAGATGTGATTGTATATGTTTTTTTGGGGGGTGTATTTTTATATTTATTGTGGGTGTGTTTTTATATGTGTAACCTATGTTCCCCCCCCCCCCCCCCGCCCGGTCGCAGATTGGACCTCTAGAGTGTAGTGAGGGCTGGTTACATGTGTGTGGGTGGTGCATACCTGTGAGGAACAGGAGGGCCTGAGTCTCCTGCGTTGGTATTGGGGATAACAGGGACAGGCTTCTTTGGTATATGCCTCCATCCTTTCTAGCAACGGTGCAGCGCCTCCATTTCTGGCGAAAACCTAGGGAATAGGCTGGAATCCTCCCAGAGAAGCCCTGGTCTCAGGGCGAGAGATTCCAATCTCACACACAGTCTCTTTTGTATAAAACAGCAATGTCTCTTTATTGTCCTTACAAATGCACACTGCAGCAGTTCATGCACAGCAGCAGTCCATAGGCAGTGTACAGAATGTTGACCTCCTCTCCTTTTCTTCCAAGCTGTATCCCTGCAGGATGGGCTGTATGGGGTTCCTATATCCCCCTGACACTCACCCCTAGGGTATACCCTCTGGGTGAGGCAAGATTTTCCCCTCACCCCTTGAGGAGGGTGAGGGGCATTGGTCCACTTAGTTTTAACAGCTCTAAACAGGCTGGTCTTCTGCCTCCTCTCCAATCACAGGTGTCACTCTAACCATGGCCTCTCCGATCAGACACCCCAGCACTCTCTGCTCCCAGGACAGAACTACTTGTCCCAGGACAGAACTACTTGTCTACTACAGGAACAGGCAGAACTAACTTCAGGCAGCCCCACCCCTCATGATGTCAGCAGGACCTCCCCTCTGTCTCATGCCTTCATACAGAGTCAGGGGCCTGCCTCTATCACTCAAGGCAGGGCTTGAAGCGGGGGGAAAACCCATGATAACTACTGGCGGCCTGCCCTTAACAGGACTTACACCAGTAGGAGAAAGATATATAGCCCCCATTTCTTACCGGGGCTACATATGTATTAGGGGGTGTATTTTTATATGTATTTGGGGTGGTGGGTGTATTTTTTATATGCATTTGGGGGGGTGTATTGTTATATGTATTGGGGTGGGTGTATTTTTATATGTTTTGGGGTGTATTTTTATATGTATTTAGGGGGTCGGTGTATTTTTATATTTATTGGGGGGTATTTTTATATGTATTTGGTGGGTGGAGGTATTTTTTATATGTATTTGTGGATGGGTGTATTTTTATATGTATTGTGGGTGTATTTTTATATGTTTTGGGGTATATTTTTATATATATTTGGAGGGGTGAGTGTATTTTTATATGTAAAGGGGGTGTTTTTTTATATGTATTTGGGGTGTTGGGTGTATTTTTATATGTATAGGGGATGCATTTTTATTTGTATTGATGGGGTGGGTGTATTTTTTATATGTATTTGTGGGGGTTTATTTTTTATATGTATTGGGGTGTATTTTTTATATGTTTTTGGGGGGTGGGTGTATTTTTATTTGTATTTGGGAAGTGGGTGTATTTTTATTTGTATTTGGGGGTGGGTGTATTTTTATTTGTATTTGGGGGGGTATTTTTATATGTATTGGGCAGGTATATTTTTTTATGTGTAACGCATATTCCCTCACCCCCAATCGCAGATAGGGTACATGTGAGGAGAACCTATATGTATGTTACCAGGTGTGTGGTGCTTTTACCTGTTAGGCTCACAGGAGGCCTGAGCCTCCGCCAGTGAGAGCCTGGGGTGAAGATGTCTGATTCATCAGTTAAATCAGACAGGTGACGCTGATCAAAGAGAGAAAGTAAAGGGGCGGCCCCAGTCTATCTACAGCGCACGCTTCGACGTGCGCTGTGCATTCAAGCTCCGCCCCGCCAGTCAAGCCGGTCCCAGTTAGTACCCTGTCGCGCACATTTCCCCAGCGGTGCGCGACAGGCTTTCAGGCAGGCAGGGAAATTTAAACTCATAGTTTACGACGGAGGCGTGGCCACGCCCCCACTGGCGGATCAGCCAATGAGGGTGAACAAGAAGCGTGAGGTCATGGCCACCTCGCTGCAAACCCACCGGCATGCCCCCTCCCATCGCACACGCTCCCTCTCTCCCCCAGACCGCAGATCGCCGTTCAGCGCTGTGCACGCGCCGCCCCCACCGCCGGGCGCGTGTGCTACAATGCTTACTGGGGACTCACCTTACTGATCACCTGACACTTCTGACACAGAAAGCAGTGGTACTGTTTGTCTTGATATGCAGAATGCATCAGAATAAATTAGATGTTGGTGGTTACCAGGTTTTTTGGACACAAAAATCAGCAGCTCATTAGTAGTGTCCCCAGAATACTCTGACTTGGTAGCGTCATAGGAAGACTCAGGTAAAATCGCAGGCATTGTTAACACAGAGGCTAAGACTTGCTGCTCAGCCGATTGTGTAAACATATATAACCGTTCATGATGAGAGTCTGAATTCTTGGACATGCAGAGGATGTATAAGCCCATAGGAAGGCGAAAGACGGATGTGAATTTCTCCATTGTAGTTCCAGACTACAAAGTAAGAAGCACAAACGGTTGGTCAGAATCATAAGGCAAACGTTCCAGTGGCGTAATTATATTACTCTGAGCATGTAAAAGTTCATGAGAATGTTCTGCCACAGGTTGAGTCCAGTCAAAGGACAGCATCGATTGTGACTGTGGGGGCCCAATGAAAGGCGCAGATACAATCCTCTTCTCAAGGTCTAGTCCAGTTACAGATAGCCACTTATCTGTGACAGTTGAGGTGAACGTAGTTCTCTGCTGTTGGATGGGCCATCAGTAGGTGGTCATCTCCCTCGGGCAGCTGGGTATTGGAATGTATCAATACAGATGCCATTGAATTCGTGAGCAGTAAATTTGTCTTTGACGTGGGAGTCCTATAATCTGCCATGGATACTTCAGGCTCTGCAAGAGAATCAGTGTGCAGAAAACTGGTCTTTAAGCGGGATCCTTTGAATCAGAAAGGATTATATCTGGTACTGCAGGAAAATCAGTGAGAGGTAAACCTGTCTTTGAAGTGGAAGCCTTATTGTCAGTAATGGGTACCTCAAACACTGCAGAAGAATCAGCGAGACATAAACTTGTCGTTGAACTGTATATTCCAAAACCTTCAAGAGTTAATTGAGGTACTGTAGAGAAATCAGTGAGAGTAAAACTGTGGACATACTGTAGGACAGGTGTGCAAAGTTTTGACCCTGCACCCACCCTGCCTTCTCACCTCCCATCTCGCGCTCCCCCATCTGCAAGGCTCCGGCATCAAATGACAATGCGGGGTCATGTTGTCAAGTTGTCACGTTGTCACAATGTCATGGCATCACGTGACTCCGCGGCATCATTTGACATTGGTTACAATGGCAATGCATCGCAGAAGATCAGGTAGGAGAAGCTGTAGAGGTCTCTCCTTTTTTCTCTCCTACGACTCTCCTTCACTTTTCTGTGTGGACTTCAACTTCAGTATTGATGACCCTTCTCTCCATTGGGTTTCAGCTTTCTCTTTCTAACCTCTTCTTTTGGTCTTCCAACAATGGACTGCAGCCAGCACCCACAAGGATGGCCACTATCTGGACCTGGTTTTCACAAAAAACTTTTCACTCTCTGATTTCTCCATTTCTTCCCTCTGACCATGACCTCATCTCATTTACTCTCTCTCACTTCTCCTCTTCTCATTCTACCCATTTTTGCAGAGACTTGCGTTCCATTATTCTACTGGGTTTTCACTCCATTTTGCTCTCCTCCATCTCTTCTCCCTGCTCTACTACAGACTGACAACCTAGTCTTGAACTACCATTCTGCCCTATCCTCCACTCTTGATCTACAGGATCCTATTTTTCTCTGCCATTCTCGCCCTTCTAACCACAGACCTTGGCTAAACTGGTGCAATATTCCTAGATTTTGCAAAGGCTTTTGATACTGTTGATCATGTTATCTTGTTTAACAAACTCCAGTGCTCTGGTATAGGGAAGCATGCTTTAAACTGGTTTCATTCCTACCTATCAGGTAGATCCCAACATGTGTCCATCTCAGGCTCTAACTCCAACCCCTTGGATATCACCTGTGGTGTCCCGCAAGGCTTTGTTCTGGGGTCCCTACTCTTCTCAGTGTTCATCAATGATCTTCCCATAACTTTTAAGGAAGCTTCCAGATACTTGTATGCAGATGACACAATCTTATATGCACTCAGCCATAGCCTCTCAAACCTTGAACACATACTTCAATCTGACTTTTGAGACTTGAAAATTGGATTTCCCAAAATTGTTTTTAAACACTGACAAGACTGTAATAATGGTATTTGAGATCAAGGCTAAATTTCGAAAGCTTCCAATGACTGAGTTCCAGATCAGAACCAACGCTAAAACCACCCTAACACCTATTACTACTTTTAAATACTTGGGCATATGGTTTGACTCCCATTTAACATTCGGGATGCACAGTGATACCCTGACATCCAAAACCTATGCCAAACTAGGTGTATTTTTCAGGAACAAATCCTCCCTAAGTCTGCTGGCCAGAAAGCGTATCATAAAGCAGATGCTAATGCCAATTATCAACTATGCAGACATAGTATACGGCTCGGCACCCCAAACCCACCTTAGCATACTTGACACCCTCTACAATTCAATATGCCGTTTTGTTCTCCCATGTAACTATAACACACATCACTGCGCAATGCTCAAAGAACTAGATTGTCATCACTAGAGCCTAGGTGCAAAGTTCATCTTTCCTGTCTTGCCTTCAAATACTTTCTGGGCAAGCTACCCATCTATCAGAACAAGCTTTTCACCCCTATACATGCAGCACTTATCATCTGAGATCTGACTCCAAAAGACTGTTCATAGTCCCAAGGTTCAGCAAAGTATCCGACTGCTTCTCCTTCTCTTACCGTGCACCCCAAAATTGGAACAATCCACCAGAGACTCTCACAGCCGCCACCAGTCTAAATTCTTTCAAAACAAAAGCTGTCTCACACTTGAATCTGGACTGTACTGTTACAAACGCCCATAATATATATTATCTCTCTCTGTGCATGCAATGTCTTGAATATAATGTATACCCTGTTCATTTATGTAACTGTATTTGTAACCATGTATTATTTGTCATCTTAACTCTATGCCCAGGACATACTTGGAAACGAGAGGTAACTCTCAATGTATTACTTCCTGGTAAAACATTTTATAAATAAATAAATAAACTGCCACACACGCATGCTCTGCTCCTCTACTTGCTCCTCTGCAAGCTTTGATTTCGGGCTCAAGGACCCGTTGCTTCCTGAGTTACAGCCCCCGGTATTGCGCATCGAATGTCAGTGTCGCCGCTATTTTTAAAACGTCCACGTCGCGTGGCGTGTGACATGTAAATAATGGAGGAGATACTGTACCAGCACCCCATATCTGGACCTGTAACTCGGGACGCAGGGGGTCCCCGAGGCTGAAATCAATGCGGTTCATCTCAGGAGACCCCCTGCTTCCGCACAATATTAAATATTAAATATTAAAGCAGCTTCTTTACCATAACGGATTGCCCCTACGGTAATTAATAATTTTTTATTGTGATGTGTGTTTTGATACTAGTGACCTGAACCGCTTTGGTTGCAGCCTCGGAGACCCCCTAATTCATCAGATACAGGCCTCGTTATGGGGTGCCGGTATCCCCCTGCAGGATTTAATGCCCCTGGTCACGTGATGCAGGAGCTTTAAAAGCACAGGGGATACCAGCACCCCATAATGGGGCATGTATCTCATGAAATAGGGGGTCCCCAAGGCTGAAACCAATGCGGTTCTGCTCAGGAGACCCCCTGCCCACGTACATTATGATCAAAATCAATATTCTTAATTCACGATCACCTGTCGTGCATGGAGACGCAGCCTCTCCATGCAGCTCTTACAGTCTGTTTTTTTCTATCAGCTATCGCGCTGTAGAACTTATAGCTCGACAGCAGGGGAAAAAACAACAGCTCACGCGATACAGCAGTTTTGTGATCGGACTTAACAAAATTCTCTTCACTTGTTCCCGTGTTTGACTTCATTTTGTTAAGTACGATCAAGAAAGGCATATGCGGACGCAAAAGCTCACCGCTTTGTGCATAGCCCCCTTTGAATCACTGTATACCTTTTTACTTCTGATTGTTATTTCACTACAGTGTATTTTTATATATATATATTCACATTAAGGTTATGAGTATGGAGTACAATTTTGGGCACCACTCCTTACAAAAGACATTATGGAACTAGAGAAAGTGCAGAGAAGAGCCAACAAATTAATAAAAAAAATGGATAATCTGATTTATGAGGAGGCTAGCTAAATTAGATTTGTTTATATTAGAGAAGAGGCGTCTAAGAGGGAATATACAAATATATTTGGGAACAGTACAAGGAGCTTTCAAAAGAACTATTCATCCCAAGGGCAGTACTAAGGACTCGGGGCCATCCCTTATGGCTAATGCCCCGCATGCACGGCACTTCTCTGCGGTCTTTAGGGAGGCAGGTCATGGCCAAAATGGGTAATGTGGGCGGGGCCATTATGTATATTAACTGATCCGTGTGTGTGTGTCTGTGTGTCCAGCATTGAGGAAAGATCCACCCCCTGCCGGCGATCTCCCCTCCTCATTGGCTCCCTGCCACACCACGTGACGCATCGCCACTCGGGATTACAATCCTATTGTAGCCCCTGCTTGCTGACGCGTCAGAGTGTGAAGTGAGCCTGGCAGCGAAGAGGAATTGGGGGCAATAGAGAGGAAATAAGGAGCTGGTGCGTGGAGCGCACGCGGTCGCGCGCCGCCGGACCCAAGGTTGGAGGAAAGGAGATTTCACCAGCAACAAAGGAAAGGGTTCTTTACAGTAAGGGGCATTAAAATGTAAAATTCATTACCCATGGAGACTGTGATGGCAGATACAATAGATTTGTTCAAAAAAGGTTGAACAGCTTTTAGAAAGGAAAGGTATACAGCAGACCTGCACAACATACGGCTCTCTGTGCGGCCCACGATGACTCCGGCCGGGCGCCAGTTAATTAAAAATTTTTTTTAAAAATAAGTTTAAAAAAATGGCGGCGATTCATTTCCCCCCCCCCCTCCTCCTCCCTCCCTTTCTCCCCGCCCCCAGATTTTGCGGTGCGCGGGGGCAGCAGCAGCATAAGGAGGATGCGGCAGCCGTGAGTATTTTTTTTTTCAATAGCAGGATGGAGGGGGTGGGGGGGCGGGTGGAGGTCAGAGCATGGGGGAAGGGTTAGTACGGGGTGTGTGTGTGTGTGTTGTGGTATATAATGGGTGGTGGTGTGTGGTTCTGTGAACAGTATGGGGGGGCTGTTGACATGTATGGGGGGGGCTGCTGACATGTATGGGGGGGCTGCTGACATGTATGGGGGGGCTGCTGACATGTATGGGGGGTGGGCTGCTGACATGTATGGGGGGGAAGTAATGTGAGGTTCAGGGGGGGGAGGAAGTGATGTTGAGGTGCAGGGGGGGGGAGAGAGAGGGTCATATTGAGGGGAGGGAGGGAGAGAGAGTGTCTATTGAGGGGAGGGAGAGAGGAGTGTCATATTGAGGGAGGTGGGGAGAGTGTCCTATTGAGGGGAGGGGAGAGGAGAGGAGTCATATGAGGGGGAGGAGAGAGGAGTCAAAATGAGGGGAGGGAGAGAGAGTCATATGAGGGGAGGGAGAGAGAGTCATATTGAGGGGAGGGAGAGAGAGAGTCATATTGAGGGGAGGGGAACATGGGGATGCTGACATGGGGATGCTGACATGGGATGCTGACTAGGGGGGGGTGCTGACAGGAATGGGCTGGGGGGATGTGGAGGGGTTGTTTGTGTTTGATGTGGAGGGGGTTTTGTGTGTGGGTGAGGGGAGATGATGGGGTATGAGAGAGAGATGGGGGTATCGTAAAGGTTGATAGTGAGGGGTGTTGGGGAGAAAATGAGGAGGAGGAGGATGATGATATATGTATGATGATGATGATGATGTGATGATGATGGATGATGATATGATGATGATGATGATGATGATGATGATGATGATGATGATGATGATGATGATGATGATGATTTAACCCGTGCGGCACAATTTTTTTTTTCCTTAGAGCAGTTCGGCCCTTCTCACTTTACGAGTTGGGCAAGCCTGGTATACAGGAATATACCAAATAAGTAAACATGGGAAGTATGTCGATTCATGGAGTAATCTGATTGCCAATACTTGGAGTCCAGAAGAAATTTATTTTTGTCCTCATTGGATGATATTTCACTGAGGGTTTTTGTTTGCCTTCCTCTGGATCAACATACTGAAAGTACAGATATACATTAAAATAAAGTATCTGTCGTCTTAATTTAACATAGGTTGAACTTGATGGACGTATGTCTTTTTACAACCTCATCTACTATGTAACTATGTAATTATCTGTTCACAGGGTAGATTCCCTGTCCGATACAGTAACTATGCATGGGAGATCTACAGTATATAGAGGTTGAGCCTAGCACTGAGCAGGTTAATCTCAGCCTGAAAGCAGGCTTACTTAATTAGCCAGGTTAAATTGGCTCATTAGGGAGATTTAAAAGGCTTTAGGAATCGTAGTCAGGGCCGCAGGCAGGTGTCAGCCTATGGAAGGCAGGAACAGGACAGGCGAGCAGGACTGGAACCTGGGAGCAGGACTGGGACCGGTGAGCAGGAAACAGACAGGGACAAGCCAGTTCATAGGTAAGGACCTTTAATATGTACAGACTCATACAGAACAGGAACGGATCGGGGCAGAATGAGACAGTAACAAATAAATCAAAGGCAAAGAGGTACAGGAAATTATAAGGGCAGGAAGAGACAGATGACAGGAGCACCCAAGAAGAGACACAGAGAGGAAAATCCTAGAGCAGACAGAAAGAGCAGTACACCCAGTGGACAGATATTAGAACTGTGAAATAGGGAGATTTAGGGATATTCCTGACAGAAGCTCTATAACAAGGCCTTTCTGTTTCGGACACTCTCTCTGATCCAGGGAGGTAAACTTCATGGAACGTTGCTAGACCACGCTGAACTTGGACTCTCCCCTCTCACCCCAGCCAGGAGAGAGCTGGGAGGCAGAAGGTAAACTTTCCTTCTGTTTATTTCTTCTCCATTCGGAAACATCAGGAGACAGGACTTGCTCTTCGTGTCTGAGGGGTTTAGCTCTTTTTTTAGCTCATCTAGAGAAGGTTTTTTTGCAGTACATTAATGCTTTTTCTCCAATCCATCAGTTGGAGGACGTGGCATTATTGAGGGTGCAATATATATTTAACTATACAGATATGAGTCATTATATTTTTAGTATTCTTCTTATTTTATACTAATGTTATGTTTATATGCTTTTAACTACAGTACTCATATGAGTGATGTATTAAAATGAATATCATGTTAGGATGTCCATTAGATCCTTTGTGAGAACACCATTAGATTTTATTTTTATGAAAGACATTGTTTATGATGTTCAATATATTGTTCCCCTTCCCCAATTGTCATTACATGGAAAAATGTCCTATCACATTGCAGCTTATCCAAAATCTGTATTGTGATAGGGTATATATAGTATTTATTTATTTATAAAATATTTTACCAGGAAGTAATACATTGAGAGTTACCTCTCGTTTTCAAGTATGTCCTGGGCACAGAGTAAAACAAAATAATACATGGTTACAAATACAGTTACATAAATGAACAAGGTATACATTATATACAAGACATTGCATGCACAGTTAAAGAAAATATATATTATGAGCGTATGAAACAGTTACAGACCAGATTAAAGTGTGAGACAGCCTTAGATTTGAAAGAACTTAAGCTGGTGGTGGATATGAGAGTCTCTGGTAGGTTGTTCCAGTTTTGGGGTGCACGGAAGGAGAAGGAGGAACGTCCGGATACTTTGTTGAGTCTTGGGACCATGAATAGTCTTTTGGAGTCTGATCTCAGGTGATAGGTACTGCATGTGGTAGGGGTGAGGAGCTTGTTCAGGTAGCTGGGTAGCTTGCCCAGAAAGTATTTGAGGGTGAGACAGGAAAGGTGAACTTTGCGCCTAGACTCTAGTGATGACCAATCTAGTTCTTTGAGCATTTCGCAGTGATGTGTGTTGTAGTTGCATTGGAGAACAAAACGACAAATTGAATTGTAGAGGGTGTCAAGTTTGCTAAGGTGGGTTTGAGGAGCCGAGCCATATACTATGTCTCCATAGTCAATAATTGGCATTAGCATCTGCTGTGCAATACGCTTTCTGACCAGGAGACTTAGGGAGGATTTGTTCCTGTAAAGTACCCCTAGTTTGGCATAGGTCTTGGTTGTCAGGGTATCAATGTGCATCCCGAATGTTAAGTGGGAGTCAAACCATAAGCCCAGGTATTTAAAACTAGTGACAGGTGTTAGGGTGGTGGTAGCGTTGGTTCTAATCAGGAGCTCAGTCACTGGAAGCTTTACAAATTTAGTCTTGGTCTAAATGTGGGTGGGGTAGATGTGGGTGGGGGCTATTGACTACAGACAGCTACACCCCAGTGAAACACATTGAGTCATCATCCAGCTCCATCAGACACTCAGAGACCAGGAGCAGTGCCCGGGAAAGCGTCCTCCTTGTTGCTGGGCGGCCAGAACTGGAAATGACATCACCGGAAGAGACGGACCCGTGGGGAGTAGTGAGAGCGTGAATCACCCGATTCGCAGGAGTCACTACTGATCCTATGTTACTTATGTTTTAAAGATTTCTGTTGATATAAGCCTTGAATTTGGAGGGTTTCTTATTGGATATAAAATAACACATTTTAGTACCATCTGCACTATTATGTTTTTTCTTCTCTGAGATCACCGGAACGAGTGTACACCATTTCCATCCACATCTGCCACTGTTTTGGACATGCCCAATTACTCTTTTGGTTTGAGTATAAACTTTGAAGGATTATCATTTGCTGAGCATCCAGATATCCCTGCAATACTGTTCTATGTTAGTTTATCTTTCTCTGGATGCACACCCCTGCTTTGTGGATATCGGCTATTGAAGATATTTTTGGAAAATATCTTGTTTCAGGGTTTGTGGAAGAGTATACAGGCATACCCCAGTTTAAGGACACTCACTTTAAGTACACACACGAGTAAGTACATATCGCCCAATAGGCAAACGGCATCTCGCGCATGCGCCGGTCAGCACGTCCTGAACAGCAATACCAGCTCCCTACCTGTACCGAAGCTGTGTGCAAGTGGGGAGACTATAGAGCCTGTTACAAATGCTTTATTTACATCAGTTATGCACTTATATGACGATTGCAGTACATGCATCGATAAGTGGGAAAAGGTTTTGCTTCACTTTAAGTACATTTTCGCTTTACATACATGCTCCGGTCCCATTGCGTATGTTAATGCGGGGTATGCCTGTACCATCTTTGAATTATATTTATGATTGCAAATCACATTGCACATTGTCATTTCTTCACTTTTATATATTAGTCACACTTTGTGTTCCAATTAGGGAATACTGTGATTGCACTCTTTGTTATTTTGGATGTAATCACTGTCCATTCACACAGATACTATTACATTTGAAGGTTCTTTACCTAATTCCTTCTATAGAACGATTATGTTGGAGAAACAAGGCTCTGTGCTTCTATTGTGGATCTCCTTGACACATCCTGTTGCGTTGTTCCTTGAGGCCGGGAAACGCCAACGCCCAGTGAGGTATGAGGGGATCTCACTGGGTACCATCTCTTCTTTTCCCTCTCCCGCACAGGGTCTTCCCAAACGTGTCTTACTGCTTGTCCTCCTAAAGTACGCCAGCATTCCCCCGCTTTGGCCTTCCTCGATTCTGGATCCGGAGGGAATTTCATAAATCAGGCGTTTGCTAACCAGCACAACATTCCACTCCGGGAAAAGGCCTTTCCAGTCGGATTGGAGGCTATCGATGGTCGACCCTTGCAGCCATCGTTTATTTCCTTGGAGACACTTCCCATTGAACTTTCTATGAATGATGAACATTTGGAACTCATTTCTTTTGATGTCATCCATTCTCCTTCGGTCCAAATCATTCTGGGCTTACCATGGCTGCAACTACACAATCCCATCATCGATTGTACGGCCGAGTCTCCTGTTCAATGGAGATCCTCTCAGGTGAAATTGCCTACTCCGTCTGCTGCGGTATTGGCCGTATTGGATACCGTCCTCCCGCAAGATGCCACCCTACCGGACGTCTATTCGGAGTTCCTGGATGTCTTCAGTGAGACCAAATCTGAGGTGCTTCCCCTTCATCGTCCTTTCGACTGCCCGATTGACTTAATCACGGGTGCCCCTTTTCCTAAAGCCAGGTCATATCCATTATCTCTGCCTGAGACGGAGGCCATGTCCGAGTATATCACAGAAAACCTTCATAAAGGCTTCATCTGGAAATCCACTTCTCCCGCCGGAGCAGGTTTCTTTTTTGTAAAAAAAAAAAAGATGGGACTCCTCGCCCGTGCATCGATTTCCGTGGCCTAAACAAGATTACCATAAAGAATCGCTACCCCTTGCCTCTTATCCCAGAGCTCTTCGATAGGCTGCAAGGCGTGACGATTTTCTCTAAACTTGATCTACGGGGGGCATATAACCTGATACGCATCCGCAGTGGAGACGAGTGGAAGATCGCGTTTAACACGCGCAGCGGGCACTATGAGTACCTGGTGATGCCGTTTGGGTTGTGCAATGCCCCTGCAGTCTTCCAAGACTTTATGAATGAGGTTTTTCATGATCTATTGAATTCATGTGGGATTATCTACTGTACTTGGATGATATCCTCATTTTTTCCAAAACCCTCGAGGAACACATTCTCCATACCAAGATGGTGCTCTCTCGTTTACGGGCCAACAAGCTCTACGCCAAAATGGAGAAGTGTGTCTTTCACCAATCCTCAACTACCTTCCTGGGTTACATTGTTTCGGATCAAGGGTTCACCATGGATCTGGAAAAGCTCAACTCTGTACTCGAGTGGCCACAACCTAACTCTTTAAAGGCGATTCAGCGCTTCCTAGGTTTTGCAAATTATTATAGGATATTTATTGCTGTTTTTTCTACCTTGGTAGCACCCATTACGGCCCTTACCAAAAAAGGGGCCGATCCTTCCTCTTGGCCATTAGAGGCCAGCCGGGCTTTTGAGTCTCTGAAAAAAGCCTTTGTCTCGGCCCCCATTCTGCGACATCCCGTTCCCACCCTCCCCTTTACCTTGGAAGTTGACGCCTCCAACGTGGGAGCCGGTGCAGTTCTCTCTCAAAGGACCTCCCCCGAAGATAAATTACATCTTTGTAGATTTTTTTCTAAAAAAAATTCTTCTGCAGAAAGAAATTACGACGTGGGGAATAGGGAGTTATTGGCCATCAAGATGGCATTACAAGAGTGGAGACATCTCCTGGAAGGAACCAAGGAACCGATTCTGATCCTGACGGACCACAAAAATCTTTCTTACATTGAAGGTGCTCGTCGTCTTGGGCCCCGTCAAGCTTGTTGGGCATTGTTCTTCTCAAGGTTTAACTTCATCATCTCTTATATTCCTGGGACAAAGAACATCACAGTGGATGCACTGTCCCATCAGTTTATTACTGAGGAGAAGTCACAAGAAGTCCCGGAGAGTATTCTGTCCCCCCAATTGTTTATCTCTGCCACCTCCTTTGACATTCTGCATAAGATTTTGGAGTCTCAAACACAGATCCCCGAAGGGCTAGAAGTCCCTGATGGTCGTCTTTACGCAGCCCCACTTTTCATCCCAAAATTCTTGAATGGGGTCAGTCCTCCATATCTGCCGGCCATCCCGAGTTTAAGAAGACTACTGATCTGATTCGGCGTACATTCTGGTGGCCCAATATGTTAAAGGACATTAGAGCTTTCACCTCCTCGTGCCCAGTCTGCGCACAAAATAAATCTGTCCGTCAAAAGCCTTCCGGTCTTCTACAACCCCTTCCGGTCCCGGACCGTTCTTGGAGTCACATTGCTATGGACTTCATCGTGGATCTACCCCCGTCTAATGGCATGACTACTATTCTTGTAATTGTTGCCAGATTCTCCAAGCAAGCTCATTTTGTTCCCCTCAAGGGTCTTCCCAATTCCAGTACTTTGGCGGATATTTTTGTAAAATACATTTTCCGTATTCATGGCGTTCCATGGTCCATTGTCTCGGATCGTGGTACTCAATTTGTTTCTAAATTCTGGCGTGCATTTTCCCAAAGGTTGGGCATTACCCTTCTTTTTTCCTCAGGCTACCACCCCCAAACTAATGAGCAGACTGAACGCATGAACCAGTCCCTCGAACAGTATTTGCGTTGTTTTTCTTCCGATTCTTAGGATAATTGGGCTGAGTTGCTTCCTTGGGCAGAATTTGTGATTAACTCTCTCAAAAATGAGTCCACTCAAGAATCACCGTTTTTTGTAAACTATGGATTTCATCCTACCCGTCTTCCCTTGCATTCTTCTAGGTCCGGAGTTCCTGCAGCAGATGAGAGGGTATCCACCTTACAGGGGTCATGGAGGAGGATTCAAACAGTTTTACAGGAGTCCATGCTAAGACAGAAGAGACAAGCAGATAGGCTCCGTTGGGAGGCCCATAAGTTCGTACCTGGAGATAAGGTCTGGCTTTCTTCTAAAAATATCAAACTGAAGGCCCCAATCCTTAAACTGTCTCCCAGGTTTCTGAGTCATTTCTCTATTCTGAGACATCCTGTGGCCTATCAGCTTTGCTTGCCTCCCTCTATGAAGATTTCACCCGTCTTCCATGTTTCTCTCTTGAAACCGTTTATCCAAGGTAAACGATTCGTTCATCCTTCTCTTCGTTCTCCTCCTCCCATTGTACCTGGACAAAAGGAGTTCGAAATCCAGTCCATCATTGACTCTTGCATCTCCAGGGGCAAGCTCCAATTTTTGGTCCACTGGAAGGGATACGGACCTCAGGATCGTTCTTGGGTCTCGCATGCGGATCTTCTCGCCCCGGCTCTACTCAAACGATTCCACCAAAAATTTCCCCTCAGACCTTGGATGGTTCATCCGGAGTCCGACCCTTGAGGGGGAGGGGGGTACTGTAAGGATCCGCGCTGTGGGTACACCCACTTCCAGCACCTCCTTACCTGTTCTCCATACCGCCCAGGCTCCCCGGCGGCATCCCTCTCTCCTCGTCGCCCCCTCCAGGGCCGCTTCCGCACTTCTGGGTCACGCGCGTCACCCCTACGAGCGCGCGCAGACCCAGGCTTCTATTTATTGGTGCAGGGCGCCTGCCTCTGCCTCCTCTGACGCAGCACACGCATCACACGCTTCCCTGCCCCTGCCCCATCAGGTCTGCCCCCCAGGCCCTTATCTCCTATCAGGTCCTTCCCCATGCCGCTCCTCTGCTCCTCCCCTTGCTCGGATAGGCCCCAGCATCCCAGGCATTTCTCCCCTATCAGGTCCCTCCCCGGGCCGCTCCTCCCCTTGCTCGGATAGGCCCCAGCTTCCCAGATTCTTCTCCCCTATCAGGTCCTCCCTCGGGCCGCACCTCCATTACTCCCCTTCCCCTGATAGGTCCCAGCCCCCTATTTATTCTCCCCTCACCAATTTCCTCTTTGCACTGCATAGCTACTGTACACTACCGACACGCTTTATTACTCTGCGGCCAGATCCGCAAGCCGGGAGATTTCCCGGCTTGCTAGTGGCCGCCCCTCGGCGTGCCGCGCGTCATAGACGCGCGGTCACGCGTCTTCGGGAGCGTGCGCCCCCTGCACACGCGTCCAGGGGCTCCCCGAGGGAGCCCTGGTGTCCCGAGATCGCGGGACAGCGGCAGGGGGTTCCGGGGGACCCGGCGGACCCGGCAGCGGTAGGGAGAGCGCCCCGATCGGAGGGCGCTCTTCCG
The DNA here is from genome assembly GCA_036426205.1 of Ascaphus truei. Classification (NCBI taxonomy): domain Eukaryota; kingdom Metazoa; phylum Chordata; class Amphibia; order Anura; family Ascaphidae; genus Ascaphus; species Ascaphus truei. The sequence goes on along the minus strand of WSYH01000228.1, from coordinate 96,698 downwards.
CTGCTTCGGCGCGCGCCCGTCACTCTCGGGCGCGCGCCAGGCTACTGCTGCGGCCAAGAACGGGCAAATGCTCGAATAAACTTGGCCGCAGCAGTACCTTGGTGCTGTCTGCTGTTGCCTGGCCCCTCTTTTCTTTCAGTTCCTTTTCCTGTCCCTGGATATTCTGCTGACCTCCCTGGATATTGACCTTTGGCTTTGGACTTCATTTACGCTGCTCTCTTGAACCCATTGGATTTGGCTTTGGACTTTCGACCTTGCAGACTTCTAAATCCCTTGGACACATTTTACGGACATTCTACTACGCTGCTCTCTCCAGTCCATGACCCAGGCTTACGGACACTCTACTACGCTGCTCTCTCCAACCCACGACCATTGGCTTACGGACTTTACGTTCACCGCTGGAGTTGGCAAGTACGGTACCCTCTCTAACTTGTTACCTGGACCATCTACGCTATTCCACACTCCGGCCGTGCCCCCATTTACTGTTAGGTGTGTGGTATTACTCCTTTCCACCTCAGTCCCGGGGTCTCGTCTAGCTTGTGGGCAGGCCGAGCGTTACACAAGTCTTGTCTACAATCTAGATGTTTTCTTTGTTGCGGCCTTAAAATATCTTCTTGAATTGCCATAACTTCCTCCATTATAGTAGATTTTATTCATCCCATATATTATTTTGTGTGTTCAGAAAATCTTCACATCATTTCTGTGCAGTAAATACTATTAATAATTTGACAGATCCATTGCATATTTTTCATTTGCAATTGACCTTTTTTTTTTACCCTGTTATTTTGGTTTCTTTCTTTTGAATAACATATATGTTGGATAAAAAAACTAAAATATCAAGTACAGAATATAAAATCCTAAAAGGTAACTAACACTAACTAAAAAGAGAAAGCAACAAATAAATATCCTGGGCTTACAGGTGTAGCATGAAAGCGCTGCAGGGCCGCAACCAAGAAAGCAGTAAGCTGCCCGGGATGATTAACTCAGCGGGTGACCGTGAATCTGAATGGGACCACCACTGAGTAAATCCTACTGGCAATGTGACAAAAATACACAGTGCAATACCTATATATCTCTTGTAAAAAGGGTCATCTAGTTTAATCCTTTGGCAAAAGCGTCTTAAGCCTGCTGCCACTTTCAAGGCATGACTGTTAGCAGGTCCTAACATTCACCTGGGTTAAAATTCTTATTTACCGTATAATTACAGGAAGAATGATCACATTGGATCTGTCGTAACCTGGTAAAATGAAACTGACCTGCCAACTTGGAAAGTGGGGTGGGGCAAGTATAAACCTTGGGGGGGAGGGGCCACTACCCTCCCATAAGCAACTGAGACCAGCTGCACACAGTTAATAAAATACTTCTCAGGGCTTGTTGTGAATCTGTTTATTTTGTTAACTGTGTGCAGCTGGTCTCAGTTGCTTATGGGAGGGTAGTGGCCCCTTCCCCCAAGGTTTAAGCTTGCCCCATAGATACCGCTGTACTGTGGTCATGTGGATGACATAAAGGGAATGATCTTAGAATGAAAACACAGCTTGGAAGAATAGAAAAAGACTGAAGGAGGTCTGCCCTCTTTGTACAGTAGGTTACAAGTTACCTGAGATTATTTTATTGTCCTTCCTCAGATAAATGTGATGAGCTTACCCAAGGGTACATACTGGCATGGGGAAGTTCAGGAAATAACTAGTTTCCTGACACATTTCATTATTTGAAGCTCAATCATTTATTGTAGTTTAGATATTAATAAATGTTTCTTAACTTAGGCATCTGGCACTTTTTTAACCTACTGCAGTTTACAAAAACACCACTTTTGTAAGACCTTGAAGTTCTTGCTTTTAAACCAAGATTACTTATTGAGACTGATATATAAGTTGTACAACAATGAGCATCTTTTTATACAACATTGTACTGTTTCATTGTTACTTCATACTATACTTTTCAAAATGTCTATTTCAATAAAGCCTTTTACTGCGTACCTTATATAGCTAAGCCCCCTTTACTACATCAAAACATGCCTTTTACAGCACCCACTCATCCGCAGAATTTTCTCAAGCCTGCTACTGTTGCTTTATCACAATTATATTTTCTAATCCTTCTTTACATATAAGAGCACAATTCTCTCACTCCTACAATGCATTAGCATCCTCTTGAAATCCATTAGCGATATCACAGGCTCCACAACCTCTATCCTTCAACAATATACAGTATAGTGCCTTATGTTATTGAGTGGTTGCTTGAAGCAGCTTTAGACTATGAATATGTAACAGCATGTACCAAGACAATAAGAGAAAGCTTGTATATTTCCACAGCGGTATTTTCTTAAACTGAGAATTCAAATTACTCACCGGCAAAACATTTTTTTTGGTGCTCTTGGACTGGTTTCAACATTATAATATTTTTTTTTATTAATGTGGCCTGGTTCCCCCTGGGTTCCCCTTCATCCCCTTACCATCCGCTGCGGCTGCGGCTGCGGCTGACAGCGGAGAATGGGGAGAGTGTGGGGAGAGCTGCGGGCAGTTGAGGCAAGTGACTGAGTCGCCGGAGGTTCCCTTTGTAGGGCGCAACCATCTTCAGTGTGTCCGTGCATGTGCGAGACAGTGCCCATGCGCAGAAAAGCAGCGGCCATGTTGTTGCACCCAGCACATGCGCAGAGGCTCATCAATAGCGGCGGCCATTACAGAAGTACTCCGCAGAGGAACAACAATCCCCTGCAGCCCCTTGGACTGCTAGACACATGCGCTGCAGCAGCCAATAGCCTGGCCGGATTCCCATGCTCACCAAGAGATACATTTGGTGCGCTGAGGAGACCACACCAGTCGGAAGAGGGACCTCAATGGAGCAGGTAGTGTCCAAGGAACAGTGCTTCCTTGAACTAGGCCAGATCTCCCCCCTTAGGCCCAGGTAGGCCCCGAATCACAGTAGGTTGTGGCTGCTACAGGGAAAGTCCTAGTTAGGGACCTTTCCTCAGTAGTTGTGTATAGTCAGGTACAGCACCAGTGAGACTCCATGTGGTGACTGCGACCTGTGGTCTGGGACCAGACCATCTCCATGTTAGAGACTGTATGGTAATATTATCCATTCCGGAATTCACCCCAAGCGGAGGCGAACATCATCGTAGACGACAACGTTGGATCAGACGGATCCTCCTTGTCCTTCTGCGTCACCCGGGTTCTGGAACCCCAGCCAGGTACCCAACTAAGTGCACCAACACTTCAAGGGATAGCGCTATCTCCTACACTTTTGTGTGGGTCCTGACATTGTGGGATAAGGACATCAGTGTATTGGTGCCAAGCACCCTATGTACTTTGGGGACATACATTGGTCGCACTGGGTTGGGCCTATTATACTGTGTGGTACAGGGTACTGTTACAGTGTGTTCAGTAAAGGTTGTTAATATATACGAGTGAGTGTATTATTATTATTGTTCCTCTAAGGGGCTTATTCAACCCGGTTGGGATCCTTTGCAGGTGGAGGCGCTGTCACAGACGACTCAGGTACACCCAAGGCTCCAGCAGCGGAGGTTCAGGCCTCCTGTGAGCCACGGTAACGCACCACACACACACACCATTGCCGCCATATCTCCCATAGGGTGGGGGAAATTGCGCTACATTAACATACTTTATGATAAAATGTAACCTGAAAATGTATTTTAATAAACAACAAACTGCCTGTCTTATATTGCACACAACTCTCTGTACTTGTCATGTCCTTGACAATATCTACTGAAGAAAGAGTTAACTTGTCCTAATTTGAGATCACTTTTGACTACTGTTCCTTTGATGTATTATTGATATTATAATATGTTGTAACACCTAAACACAATTTTGTTCATAAGATGACATTTAAAATCATGCAAAAGTGTAAATAGATGTTTTTGTTTCATTGATGTGAAAATATACTAACCATATAACATACAGTATAGTGTTTTTAACCTCCACGTACTCTCATTTTCAAAATGCAAATACATAATATGTTCATGATCTGCCAAACAATGTATCATATTCAAACTTAATTTCATGCACAGTTACCCATCCTACAAAAACATTCTCACTAACCAGTCTAATTTGCATTTCTTATCAATGTTTTGGTTGGCATAAAATGTAAGCTAGCCAGCCCCTGCACTCAAGCAGGGGTCGCATGCTGGTCAGAAGCCTCCCCCAGTCCTACTGCTGTCCGGCCCCCTCCTTCCACTCCCCTCCTCGGCAGCTATGGAGTTAATCCCAGGGGGATGGGTTGTGAGGTATGGGAGGGTCTCTTCCCACGCGGGAAGATGTCTGGACCCACAAATGTGCCGTTGCGGCCTGCTGCGACGAGCATTGCAATCAGGCAAGAGTGGAAGGGGCTGAATGACTGTGAGAGTGAGACCTCGCTACGACACAGCAGGATGAGCTTCCAGTGGTGCCGGCGAGCAGGGCAGCTTCAAGCCTATGGAGTAATAGAAGGAGAATCATGTTAAGGAGAGCTGAGGTGGGAGGGTCCCTGTGACAGGGTAAATAAAAGCCACCAGCTATATGCCTGGCAGACCTATGACTAGTCTGCAGTGCAGCAGTGACTAGGTTAACTTCAGCTGTAGACACATGGGGCTGGCTGTTGAGGAGAGAGGAGTAAGCTACTGAAGAGATTACTGATACAAGGTCTGTTAGCAAAGTACATGGTTTATGAACTGTCTGTCTCCTGCATAGAAAAGAGTAGCTGCCTTATTTTTACACTGTCTGCTAAAGAGAAACTGTTTTGTTTTTGTCTGCGGCAGAAAAAGCCATTTTTCTTTTGTTTGCTGATGAAAAGCTATTTTTGTTTTGTGTGCTGTATATCATTTAAGGCTAAATAAATAAGCCTTGTCAAGAAACCCGCGTGTGTAGTTGCATGTACCCTGCAACATATGGTGTTCAGAAGTCCTGGGATTTTCAAAAGGCTCCTGCAGTTAAAGGGCCACGCACACACACACACAAGACTGGAAGAAATTTTAAAAGAGTTTCTGTGCGAGCAGACCAGACCGCAGGGACAGTTAATGCAGGAGCAGACAAAACAGCAGGGACTGTTAATGCAGGAGCAGGCCCGGCTGCAAGCGGAGAGAGATGAAAGACTACAGGCAGCACAGTAGGAGCAGATTGCCAAGCTGTTGACCCAATTCCTGGGGTCTGCCAGTTCAGAACTTGCAAGCAGACCCCCGATACTCCTGAGGAAAATGGCTCCGAACGAGGATCCAGAGGCTTTTTTACTGACATTTGAAAGAGTTGCGGAAGCTCAGGGCTGGGCTACAGATCGCTGGGCAACTGCTTTGGTCCCACTCCTCATAGGAGAAGCCCAGGCCTCATATCAGGGCCTCCCAGTAGATCAGGCAATGGACTACCGACAAGTAAAAGCCGCCATACTGGATCGCTTAGGTCTGACCCCAGAGACCTACCAGTAGCAGTTCCGGAACATGAAGTACACCGCTAAGATGAGACCCCGGATCCTCGCTCAGCGATTATTGGACTTGTGTCCAATTGGACTTGGCTGGATACAACCCGAGGAGTGCACTAAGGAGGCAATTCTTGAGCAGGTGGTTTTGGAACAATTTCTACAAATAATACCCCCTTCCGCACATCGTGGGTAAAACGCCACGCTGCTGAAACCCTAGCTTTGGTGGTCCGACTCGTGGAGAACTTCCTTGGGGCTGAGCAGCAGGCGAGTGTCCTGGACCCGACTCCACCGGCATTTGCGGACGCCCAAAGAGAGAGGTCGGATCAACGGGGAACCTACGGTCCGTCCATACGCAACCGGCAAGTCCAACGGAAAGAGCAGTCGTTCCAGCAAGGACGGAGTCCAAATGCTGGTCTCCGCCGAGACCCTCATCTCCTTCCTGGTGTCGGCTCGTTGCAAAATGAGAGGAACTTCCGAGGACGTCGCCCACAGGACCCACCAGATGCCTTGTCTCCAGTATCCGGTCCAGCGGAGCGCTATCCACAGCCCCCTCCTGTGAGGGAAACCTCTCCATGTTCCGCCTGCGGAGAACAAGGCCACCGGTATTTGGACTGTCCATAGATGGATTGTTTATTCAGCAGGACCATCACCTCGGCCTTTACTGGAGAAAATTACAAGCCCTGGCTACTTCCAGCCCTGATTGGGGAAAAACGTCCAGGCCCTTGTAGATTCGGGCTCTGGGAAAACTCTGGTCCTCCAGGAACTGTTACCGCCCAACGTGTGTTCTTTTGACTCCCCATAGAGTATAGAATGTATACACGGCGATGTAAAACGCTATCCGATGGCCAAAATCCGGCTACAGGTAAAAGGTCAGGAGGCTTACCTCGAAGTAGGAGTCGCTCCTTGGCTCCCTGCCCCCGTTGTGCTCGGTCGGGACTGGCCTTTCTTTTCGGACCTAATGGCCCCAGTCTTTCACGAGGAGCCTCCTTCTAGGGCTCAGGAGAACCCTGGCAAACTGTTCCCCTTCTCGGCAGACCTTTTTCCCAGTAGACACCGGGTTCAAAAGACTCGGAAGCAAAGATGCTCTGACAAACAGGACTGGTTGCAAAAATCTGGGTCTCAAGGTGACCATTCTAGTAGTCAGAGGTCATAAGTGATGGCTGGGGATGGCCAGAGGGAGGGGAATATGGGCCCTGGAGTTTTACCAGACCTGTACCTCCCTGACTTTTGCCAGAAGCAAAGAGAAGACCCAGTTCTTGCTAGACAGTATGACAAGGTGGTGAAAATTGATGAGCAGATTTTAAATGCACAGGGGGTGATAGTATTCCCCCATTTTGAGCTATCAAATGATATCCTGTATAGGGTGAATAGGCAGACACAAACAGGGGAGGTCACCAGACAGATATTGGTTCCCAAGGCGTTTGTTAAATCTGTGTTCACTCTAGCCCATACTGTCCCTTGGGGTGGTCACCTGGGCAGGGATAAAACATTGGACCGTATTTCATCCCGATTCTATTGGCCAGGGATTCATAGTGATATTGCTAAGCTATGTGCGGCATGTCCGGAGTGCCAGCTAACTAGTCCAAAAGGACAAAAACCAGCCCCTTTGGTTCCTCTACCCTTGGTGTCAGTTCCCTTTGAGAGGATTGGGGTAGACTTGGTAGGACCTCTAGAACCTTCTGCGAAAGGACACAGGTTTATCCTTGTTATAGTTGATTATGCAACAAGATATCCTGAGGCGTTCCCCCTGAGAACAGCAACGGCGAAGCAAGTAGCCAACAAGTTGTTGGAACTGTTCTCACGGGTTGGAATTCCCCAGGTTATGTTGACAGACTAAGGTACAAATTTCATGGCTAAACTGATGCAGGATGTTTTAAAGTTACTAGAGGTCAAGTCTGTTCGGACATCGGTCTACCATCCACAGACTGACGGATTGGTGGAAAGATTTAACCAAACTCTAAAAGGGATGCTGAGGAAATTTGTAGATTCAGAGAAGAGAGCCTGGGATGAACTTCTCCTTTTTCTCCTGTTTGCAGTGCGGGAAGTTCCCCAGGCCTCCACAGGATTCTCTCCATTTGAATTGCTCTATTGCCGCCAACCCCGGGGTATCCTAGACCTCCTAAAGGAGTCCTGGCAGGAACAGCGGTTCCCTTCTAAGAATACACTGCAATATGTACTAGACCTTAGGAAGCGCCTAGATGTGGTCGGCCATTTTGCCAGGGAGAATCTTAGATCAGCCCAGGACAGTCAGGAGAGACCTTACAATCAGAATGCTCGCATGAGAGTGTTTCACCCAGGAGACAAGGTGATGTTATTGTTACCCAGTTGCGAGAGTAAACTCCTGGCCAAATGGCAGGGCCCATTCGAAGTACTCCGCCGTACGGGTGATGTGGATTACGAGATCGCTCAACCAGGGTCCAGGAAGGGTAAACAAATTTACAATGTGAACTTGCTGAAACCCTGGAAGATGCAGTGGTCTCTATTCATCCACCCGGTGGAGGAGGAAACGGACTTGGATCCTCAGCCTCCACGGGAGAACATCGTGAGTGATGATAAAATCCCAATGGGTAAACAGTTGTCCTCTGAACAAAAAGGGGACTTGTTAGCAATAATTACACAATTCCATGATGTTTTTTCTGATTTACCAGGACAAACTAACTTAATTTCCCATGCGATCGAGACAGCACCTGGGGTAAAAGTACGTTCCCGTCCTTATAGGTTGCCTGAAAGTCGTAGGGCTCTGGTAGAGAAGGAGGTACAAGAAATGTTACACTTGGATTGAGGAATCATGCAGTGAGTGGTGTAGTCCACTAGTTATGGTCCCTAAACCCGATGGGAAGGTAAGATTTTGTGTGGACCTCCGAAAGGTCAATGCGGTATCCAAGTTTGATGCATATCCGATGCCAAGGGTGGACGAATTAATTGACGCCCTTCATAACGCGGAATATATATCCACGCTGGACTTGACAAAAGGATACTGGCAAATACCCTTAGAGGAAAAGTCCAAATGCAAAACAGCCTTTGCCACTCCCATGGGTTTATACCAGTTTGTGACAATGCCATTTGGACTGCATGGAGCCACAGCCACATTTCAGAGACTCATGGATAAGGTACTGAGGCCCCATAGGACTTATGCCGCAGCCTACCTAGATGACATTGTCATTTATAGTAAATACTGGCGGGCCAATCTAAATAGGCTGAAAGCGGTCCTCAAATCTCTAAGAGAGGCAGGGATCACAGCCAACCCTTAGAAATGGGCCTTGGGTAAGGCGGAAACCAAATACTTAGGGTATGCAGTGGGAGGTGGAAAAGTAAGGCCACTAGCTGACAAGGTAGTTGCCCTGAAAGAAGTTCCGACCCCCCAAACAAAAACGCAGGTACGCTCTCTGCTGGGTTTAGCAGGGTACTACCGGCGGTTCATCCCCAACTATTCGGAAGTGGCAGCCCCTTTAACGGACCTCACAAAAAAGTGTGCCCCTACACAAGTGGTATGGTCAATGGATTGTCAGAGAGCCTTTGAGGACATAAAAAGGTGTCTATCAGAGGGTCCCATCCTTAGAAGCACGGACTTCAACAGCCCATTTATAGTGCAAACAGATGCATGAGAGATAGGGCTAGGGGCAGTGTTGTCACAACAGTTTGAGGGAGTTGAACACCCTATCCTTTTCCTGAGTAGGAAATTGTTCTCGAGGGAAAAAAACTACTCAGCGATTGAGAAGGAGTGCCTCGCAGTAAAGTGGGCAATCGAGGCTTTGAGGCATTACCTGGCAGGAGTCCATTTTACTTTGGTGACGGACCATGCTCCACTGAAGTGGTTAAATAGTATGAAGGATTCCAATGCTAGATTGACTAGGTGGTATATGGCCCTCCAACCCTTCTCATTTGAGATTCAGCACAGGCCGGGAAAAGAGAACGCAAATGCTGACTTCTTTTCAAGGGGTGGATGGTCGGGCTTCAGCCTTGCGTAGCCCCAGCCACACACTAACAGGGGAGGAATGTGACAGGGTAAATAAAAGCCACCAGCTATATGCCTGGCAGACCTATGTCTAGTCTGCAGTGCAGCAGTGACTAGGTTAACTTCAGCTGGGAACCTCAGGACAATTAGTTGGATCCCAGCTGCCTAATTAAGGTGTGTTAAAACCCCAGGCTGTAGACACATGGGGCTGGCTGTTGAGGAGAGAGGAGTAAGCTACTGAAGAGATTACTGATACAAGGTCTGTTAGCAAAGTACATGGTTTATGAACTGTCTGTCTCCTGCATAGAAAAGAGTAGCTGCCTTATTTTTACACTGTCTGCTAAAGAGAAACTGTTTTGTTTTGTCTGCTGCAGAAAAAGCAATTTTTCTTTTGTTTGTTGATGAAAAGCTATTTTTGTTTTGTGTGCTGTATATCTTTTAAGGCTAAATAAATAAGCCTTGTCAAGAAACCCGCGTGTGTAGTTGCATGTACCCTGCAACAGTCCCTTAGTGCAGACGGGGCTGCTTTCCATAGACCTGCAGCACAGAAACATTGCAGCAGGTCTGTTGGGGATAGCAGAGGCCCCAGGGCAACCAGGGAGGTCACAGTAATGAAACTCAGGCCCAATAAGGAAGGTAGCCCACCAATTCAGGGAACCCCACCAATGCACAGAACCCTTTTTAGGGAGGGACTTAGCAATCTGGTTTTCTCTAAAAACTTTTCTTTCTCCGATTTCTCCATTTCCCCTTTTCCTCTCTCTGACCATCATCTCATTACATTTTCTCTCACTCAGTTCTCCCTTTTTACAGCCCTCACTAAAATAACAAATCACCTCCATACTGCCAAAGACAGAGGTCATTACATTCTGCTCATATTACTCGACCTCTCTGCAGCATTTGATACTGTGGATCACCCTCTTTTCCTTCACATTCTCCACACTCTTGGCATTCGTAATAAAGCTCTATCCTGGATCTCCCATCATTCTTTCAGTATCTCTTTTGCTAACACCTCCTCCTCTATCGATCTCTCTGTGGGGGTAGCCCAGGGCTCTGTCCTGTAACCCTTTCTCTTTTCTCTTTACACACTCTCTAAGTGACCTAATCACATTTCTTGTGTTCAAATATCACCTCTATTCTGATGACACACAAATTTACTTTTCTACCCCTGACCTTACATCTGCTGAATAGACCAAAGTTTCTGAATGTCTCTCAGCTATATCTTTCTGGATGGCCCTCCGCCGACTTAAATTTAACATGGCAAAAACAGAGCTCCTCATACAGTACTTTCTCCCAAACCTGGCCCTATTTCCTCCTTCCACATTACTAGTTGGAAGTACTATCATTCACCCAGTAGCCCAAACATGCTGCCCTGGGCTCACACTCGACTCCTCTCTCACATTTTCTTCTCACTTTCAAAAGGTAGCAAAAAACTGTCGTTTTTTTCCCTCTGCAATATTACCAAAATACACCCTTTCCTCTATTGCTTGACTACAAAAACTCTGACGCAGACCCTCATTCTCTCCCATCTTGACTAGTGTAAACTCCTGCTGCCTGGCCTTCCTGCCTCTCACCTGTCTCCCCTACAATCTATCCTAAATGCTGCTGCCAGAATCACACTACTATTTCCGAAATCTGTCTCAGAATCCCCCCTGCTGAAATCCCTCTCCTGGCTTCCTATCAAATCCCGTATCACACACTCAATTCTCCTCCTCACTTTTAAAGCTTTACACTCTTCTGCTCCTCCTTACATCTCAGCCCTAACTTCTCGCTATACACCCATCTCAACTCTTGTGTTCTGCTCAAGGATGTCTTCTCTCTACCCCTTTGGTATCTGAAGCCCTCTCCCACCTTTAAACCCTTCTCACTGACTGCCCCACACCTCTGAATGTCCTTCCCCTCAATATCCGACTAGCACCCTCTCTATCCACATTTAAGACCCACCTCAAAACACACCTGCTTAAGGAAGCATATGAGTAGCTCCATGGCTGATACTATACACCTCATACATTAACCTTGGCTCCTTGCAGACGCACTTACCAGAACGCCTTCCTTCTCTCTTTGTACGTTCTTCCTACCAACAAATTACATTGTAAACTCTTCAGGCAGGGACTCCTTTTCCTAAATGTTACTTTTATGAAGCACTTTATGTGTTATTTATAGTATTTGTTATTTATATGATTAACATGTATATTACTGCTGTGAAGCGCTATGTACATTAATGGCGCTATATAAACAAAGACATACATACTGTACATACATACAACCTGGATAATGATAATCTAGATGAATTCATGGTACCTAATTCTTCAATGGGTTGTGGATGCTGACTTAATGGACCTTAAGCTACGGGCAGGAAACTAATAGGCTTCTCATGTTACAATGGAATGCAGAGATATGTGAGAAGAAACAGTCAGGAGTTGGTGGTCAGCTACATTACAAGCAAATTAGCGTGTTTTTTTCCTCTCGCTCAGCTCAGTAGGATGTTTAGTACTGAACAGAATGGGCAATAACCACAGCGTCTAGGCCAGACCATGCAAATGTATCCGCCACAACGTGCCTTAGTAAAGCAAGGCTGGCAGTGGCAAGAGCTATTATCGGAGACACTAGACCAAAAGGCCCAGGGTCCAGGGAGAGCAGAAGCGATGCTGCCTTGGCTTGCCAGATACCCCATTAGAGCCACTGTTTTAACAATTTTTCAGGATTTAAAATTTCAGTTTCGTATTCCATCAAAGGGTGAGCAGGATGCGGTATGTAGCAGAAATATACGGTCAGATGAGGACCATCCTTTGGAGTTAACATCCTCAGTGCTATCTCAGGCTCTGTAAAAAGGTTCCCCTGTATAACTATCTGATGGGATACATCCTGTTACACAGGGTCCCACTGGCATTGGACATGTCTGAGGTCTCCCTTTGTGTTTATCACTTTCCTAGGTATTGAAATTGAAATGCCTAGCGACAGGCTCATCACCCAACATCATTTCAAATCATCACCCACATCTTTGCCAAGGAGAGCTTTTCTGACGGTTGATCTGTGCATGGCAATACGCTCCTTTAACATTCTAGTGGTTTTGCCTACATAGTAGCAAGGTAGAGGATCTGAAAGTCTGCCGCTCCTTAAAGGTACAGTGACTCACTAATGGGTAAAGATAAAAAACTTTTATTCAGGCTACATAAAACAGATACAATCCATGGACACGACAAAAAGAACCTCCTCCCACGCGTATCAAACAGCTAATGTTCTTTCTCAAGGAGTCCTTGAGAAAGAACATTAGCTGTTCAATACGCGTGGGAGGAGGTTCTTTTTTTCGTGTCCAGTGCTTATCGTGAGTACATTGTTGCTCTACACTGGACATTTGATAGGTTGTATAGTTACCGCTTTATGCTGTGGACACACTCCTGCTAACCTGTTGTATATCCTCCATTATTGGGCTATGTATTAACTCCATACGCTCCGTTTTATTTCCTTCATTATACTGCATTGGTTCTATGTTCAGAGCCCTTCCTGGAGCTACACTGTAGATTTCTCTGTTACTTTAGTTTTGCCCACATAGACTAGTCCACAGAGTCAGTGCCGTTTTAACGCATGGGCACGCTGGGCGGTTGCCCGGGGCCCCACGAGCATAGGGGCCCCATGCTAATCTATGCACAGACCAGAATTTAAGACTAATTTTCTGCCTCAACATTCAAATCTCCCACTAACTCGGTAGAAGGAGAAAAATTGCGACTTGTAGCGGAGAGTTGGCAGGGCCCAGTGCACTGCTTTGCCTGGGGGCCTATAATGCTGTTAAGACGGCCCTGAATAGGGGCTATGCACATTGACTCCTTGTGATACTGTGATACATGGGTTTTGGCTGTTTTTTATATTTGTATATGTTTTTAATCTAAGCGTAGTGGGCACATAGCAATATATTGTACACATTATTGTACTTTAATAAAATGCAACACATTGCAAATGTATAGTGACCATTTTCTTGTGTAATTTAGTATCATAGATTTCGGGGCTCACATTGGGGCTAGGGGGGATTTAGCCGCACTATCGATTGGTGTCTAGCAAGCAGCAGACTCTGCTACAAGCGAAATTCCAGCGGCCACGAAAAAGTATTTGGGATAAGCTGCCAGACCTCATTCAACTGCTTCTCACCACTGTTTATTTGAAAAAAAGGCTAAAATCATGGGGAAGATGTGAGTAAGACCAGTAACCCCCAGTCCACACATTGAAAACCCATTATACTATGTTGTGTTTATTTTCTCTTATTCTGAGCTACCGAGTTTCGCTCCCCTGATGTGGAAGAAAATCAAAAGAAACTGTACAAGATCAGAAGATTTTGAATTACAAGCTTTGGATGTACAACAAACATGAAATAGAAGGGGTATAAGGATCTAGATGTGGAGAGCACTTCTGAGAAGGTATGTAATATGAATAGACAGGTCTTACTGAAATATAAAGATAAGGGACAGAATGATAAGACGAATGGGAAAACAAATCAAGAAGACGTTTAATTTATTACCAGATTCAATAAACAGGAAAATGATATCAGTGTCGTTTTGACCAAACATTGGTATTTGTTGAAGGCAGATCCTATTTTGGGAGATCATCTTGGTGAAATACCTGCAATACTTTATAGAAAGGCAAAATATGTAAAGAATATACTGGAACCAAGCATCGTAAATGTTCATAAAACAGGGGAAAAGAAGAATAAACACACTAATACATGGGTACCTGAAAAGCCAAAGGGCTGTTTCAAATGTGGAAAGATGTGCTGTGTAACGCTTACTTTCACTGGGAATAAGAAAAAAAACATTTGTTTCTGAAACCACACAGATATCTTATTCTATCAATGGTTTAATTAACTGTAACATCACATTTGTGATATATTTATTGGAGTGCCCAATTGGCCTCCAACACATTGGTAGAACCAAGAGAACTTTTACAAAGCGTTTTCTTGAGCATAGGAGAAAATCCTCAATAAATACATTACATGGGGTATCCAGACACTTTCTGATGAAACACATTAGTGGTCCCAAGGAAATAAGCATTATAGGTCTAGAGACTATTGATCATAATCCTTTGGGCAATAATAGATTTATCACTGTATGTAAAAGACAGTCCTATTGGATTTTTACTATGCAGACATTAACACCTATAGGTCTAAATGAAGAGAGACAGTATATCTTTAATTAGAGACTCTTAAATATAGTGATACATCTATTACATTTGTTCAAAACTGGACAATTGTAGCATGAAGAACATGTACCTACTGTAAATCTCTATTTGAATGTAACAGTGTTTCCCCCACCCGGTGGGAGATTTGGTCATTACGGTTCGTGTGGTGCATAATACCTGCTGGTAACAGGATGGCTGAGTTGTCCGCCGGTGGTAGTGGGACACAGGATCAGGCTTCTGGGGTTCATACCCTACATATTCTTTAGCAGTGCAGCGCCTCCATCTGCCGTAGGCTCCAGGAACTGAAGGTGATCTCCCACGGTAGAACGATTACCTCTCACCCCAGTAAGGTCACACATCAGGTAGGAGGTATAACAACAGGAATGGTTTATTGTCCTCACTGTACAGCATAGTAACAAGGCAGAGTTCTCAGCAACCATTGAAGGATGGTCCCTGAACCTTCACTACAGGCCAATGGCACCCGCAGCAGTCCCAGCTCTTCCCTTCCCCTCAGCAGAGGCAGAGGTATGGTACACACTCACTCTCCCCCAGAGGGAAGAGGACCAGAGACGACCCAGTAGTCAGGCTCTTGTCTGTGTGACCTGCCCCTCTCAAGTGGTTAAAGGCACTCCTGAATTTGGGGTGATACTGCCCTTAAGTACAGCCAGGAGGAGGGCACCAGGTCTGTCTCATGATTGGTAATGCCCAGGACAGATGTCACCGCCTCCCGCTGTCACTCAAGTGCAGCTCCTGGGAGGGGAAAAACCCTATATCAACTACTTGGGTCCTACATTTTCAGGTACCATGCTTGAATGGTTACCCACCAGGTAAGCCACCCTTTCCTGCATGTTATGAAAGGTGCTCTGGCTGTGCTCCATAACATTAGTCTTTACAGCTTCTATCAGCCACTTCTCCCTATTTGCGTCAATCTCCCTCATTAAAAGTTCAGGGTCATAGGGGTACTCGAGCCCGTGCGAGTTCCGGTACTTTTGAACTACATGTCACTCAGCTTGGCAGATCTTAGTTAACCGATGACCCACAGCCTAGCCTGGCTGAACCCAGAACAATGGTTCTTGAACCGGAGGTTCTTAGTTGTCTAGGGCCAATCCCGTGGGCTGTACTATACCCAACCTTATCTCCTTCTCTCTTCTTCTTATGGCCTCTGCGGTCTCCTCGGGGTTGAACACTCCCTCTGCCCACCTATGTTCTACCACATCCCCTGTTTCTAACAGGAATCTAGTACGATCTATATACGGCACGTACCCCTTGAATCTAGGATGCCACCAAGGCAAGGACCCGGCTGTCACCACTACAGCGGACCCTGTGCGTGATGTGGTGTTTGAGAACCCTGAAACATCAGAAACAACAGACATAGCATAATGGCTTACCCCACTGTTTACACTACAGTACATACATCTTCATCAATGTCCTAATTATCTATTAACATTTCATTCCTCCAAGACCAGTCCTTCCAGTCCAATAATGGAGCCAGAGTCTTGGCGACTCACAAGCTCCTCTTATTAGAGTACCGTTCTCGGGCGGACGATCAGCTTCCCCAGGTGGAGCCCCACCATGGGCTATCCTTGTGGAAGTGGTGTCCTTGGCAGAATTCCGCTCAGACATTTCGGCAAAAGAGGGGCGGCAAGGTACCTGGGAACCAGTGATACTGGGGGAGGGTTAAAGGGGCCTTTAAAGTATCTGAGTCCTGGTCAATGTCTCGTATATGGATACATTACCCGGACCCGACACCAATGTGATACAGACCACATGAGGTGTGAGGGCAGGTTTGGGCCTATGGCCCTGCAAATAGTCCAGTGACTGGATCAGAAAAGTAGGGGTTGGGACATCCGGACACACCGGAGGCCTATCTTCCTCTTTAGCCAATTCTGCCACTTTCTGGCTAGCCCTGCGCTCATACATGGACTGAATAAAGGCAGATCTCTTTAGGCAAGTGGGAGCGCTATTCACCGGAGCGGGAATCGGAGTCATCTCATCCGCCCCAGTGGTTGCTAGCAGCATGACGTCATCTCTGACAGGTCTCGCAGATTCATGGTTCAATCCCAGATCCCGCACCGGAAGGGCGTCGACATCCGGCCGTTGCACGGGTGTGGCATCGTCGTCATCCGCATGGACATCGGCATTGGAAGGTACCTCCATCTGTACCTGAGAGTCCATGGATAGGCCTATGGACACCTCCACGAAGGCTAGGCTCATCCGCCTTTCATGTCTCAAAATAGCGGTTACTGTTGCCGGACTCCTCCGTCTCTGAGCCACAAGAACTGTTCGGTTCCTCCACAGCATCGTTCAGCAGATTCAACAGTGGTCGAAACACACAGAAGACTGTCTGCTACTGGCACGAGAGGAAGGCAGGGACACCTCTGTAGGGGAGAGACACCGGATCATTTCCGAGTTACTAGCGGCAATCAGCAGAGTCGGTCCTGGCTCATGCGCCTCTGAGAACAATGGTATCTCCTTACCCGTGTGCTTGTGGGCTGGTCCCAATTCTCTGACCATCTCTGGTTCCTCTGCGGGTACCGAGTCTGGAACCATCTCAACCTGCTCTTTAGTCATTGGGGTACTCGTATCCCCTGGATCCTCTTCTGAGGCACACGGTGTCACGATAGCTTATGACAAGATATAATGAACACCAAATATCTGGGTTGAACTGAACGAGGCTTAGATATAATAAAATATATTTATTCCTTAAAAAGGTGAACACAGCAATATAGTACAATTAACAGACAAGAAGGTAACACTTACTTAGGGTTGGGGGATGGAGAAGTATCAGCTAGCAATTCTCCAGCAATCCGGTGACATATCCTGGTGGAGTCAGAAGCACAACTCCAACTGTAGGGTTTGGCACAGTTTATATACCTGTGTAACCCTATTCTTAACATTGAATACAGACTGTTGGTGAACAATAATCTGTATCCAATCCCTAACGTGGAGACACAGATTAACCCATGCCCCCCAGCTAATTAGCCCATGTGTACTGAGACTCTATGGGTAGCCCCATAATTAAATCAGGGGCAACGACCAGTCTACCAAATGAAGTATCTGCATTGTTTGTAGGTGTAGACATAACACTTACAAATCACTCCAGTTTGATGATTTTCCACCCTCAGGTAACAATTAGAGTGGCAGAGTCTGTTGATTAGTACTTGGTCTGTTGATTAGTACTTAGTGTAAACAATCAGGCAGTTACCTTTTGATCACAGTGCTTAGGCTCAATCAGCCAGCTGCCCTTCATGACCTATTAGCATAGCAGATGAGGTCTGCATTTTCAGAACAGATCCAAAATACCATACATATACACTTTAATATCTAAACATATTAATGATTTCCATTCTGGTGGGCTTAGTGGGTCGAAATTTGCCAGTTTTTAATGCCTACAGTGACTCCACATATTGGCCAAATATCAACTCTCTGCGACCTCCAGAACTGGAGATACAGAAATTCACTTTAAAACATCTTCAAAGTACAGGATTATAATGAAACATGGGAACAGGGGAACATACATTTTCATGACATGACAAGGTGTAAACCACATTCCTGGACCGAACCCCTTGCTCCCTGTGAGGTCAGGGGGTGGCCATATGGGGTGCATCCCCTTTAATACCGGGCCAACCCCC
Organism: Ascaphus truei; assembly: GCA_036426205.1. NCBI lineage: Eukaryota > Metazoa > Chordata > Amphibia > Anura > Ascaphidae > Ascaphus > Ascaphus truei. Next base: position 78,545 of record WSYH01000228.1, on the reverse strand, counting down.
TCTCCCTCTACACACAGGCCCTCTGAGGTCTCCATAGTTGAGGTAGATTTTGCTTTAGCAGTATCGACCACCAGGTAGAGGGGTCGGTCGCATCCTTTTTTGCGATTTCCGTAGGCCGCAGTAGTGTGGGCTTCAGGAAACGTGCTCTGCAGCGGGCACACTGGGCTCCCCAGACCAGGTCGCTGGCTGGTATGTCGCATTTTGTGGCAGAGACATCTGAAGTACCTCTTCCCTTCCACCTTCACCACCAGGAGCCCTCCTGGTAGCCGGTAGTGGGTAAATTCCATCTCGCTTGACATGGTCATTCTTTTCTGTAAGCACGGGCCCAAGAGCAATGGGTAGCTCACTCCTTTCACTCGCCAGGCTCCCAAAAACTGAGGGTGCGGTTCGCTACATCTGGTACCTCCCTTGTTCTCCAAAGTCTTTTGGCGTTGACTGTCGGTGTATCCCCTCTCTCTGGTGGAAATTAGAGGGCGTACACCCATTATCATGGAAGGGGCGTGATTCGGGCTGAGCCAGTCACATCGCTTGGGTGGGGTCCTGGCTTTCACACCAGACCCTTGGAGAACTTGGCAAAAAGGCATGCAGTTTGTTTGCAAGCCTTCCACGCGGTTCCCATTCTCGGCGGGAACCGCTTTTTGGATGATGTGGCTCACGTGGTGAATTCCAGAACAAGGGAACCTCCATTTTGGGCACAGTCCATTCTCCAACTGTATAGGATTCGCAATTCCGATTGGAATAATTTCCCGTGGATCTGTACAGCACGTGGCTGCGGTCTACCAAGAGTAGGATGTAGCCCAGGCTAGCAAAGCTTCATCTCGATACACTGCACACAATTACAGTCCATTACAAGCTCTCTGTGGTTCCATAATCTGTCTACTGGCTGGTGATACTCTAGGCTTCTTCTAACGGAGAGGTCTCGGCACCTTGTACATCAGGCACCCCTCCTAAGATACTCCCTATCCAGTTCCCTTACGCCGCCCCTCTAGGCTGCCAGTATCGCAGACACTCTACAGCTTACTTCCAGCTTAATTTCGCTGAAAGCCTGTCCTTTAACAGATCTCAGCAGCGCCTCCAAATGAAATGGTGTTTCCCCCACCCGGTGGGAGAGTTGGCCATTACAGACTACACTATCAGGACACAAATGATTTACCCCTTTCTCCCCTTTCTGCTTGCTTGAAGCTGTCCTGCCTCCAGGCTCTTGGAGAGGGGCTTAGGAAGCAGGAAACCTGCTTTAAATGACTGCTTTCTAGTAAGTAGGGCAGGTGACAGAAAACAGGCAGTAGTCAATCTCTGGCTTGGATTCTTCATCCCTCAGCTCTTGCACCTGAGAAGCTGTGGGATGGAGCACATCCTATCTGTGGATGCACTTTCAAGTCTAAACAGGATAGACGATAGAAGCTGCCCAGTATCCTGGAAGCCCTATATATTGCGTTTATTACCACTGCCTGGTTTCTGTCACAATATAATAGATATAGAGAATATATATATATCTATATATATAATATATAATATATTTATATAGATATATATATAGTATATATATTATATAAGATATCTATATATATCTATATATATATATCATATATATATATATATATATAAATATATATATATATATAAAACACAAGAGGATAAAAGAGGGTCAAAATGGAGCACTCAGAAAATATATAGTGACAATTAGAAAAATGGATTTTATTAGTAATGCAAAAATAAAATAATTAAAACATACCAAAACACATACCACATATTAACCACAATGAAACTTATAATATCTGAACAACAAAAAAAACCCAAACATGGAAAAACCATATAATAAAAGTCCCAATGAAACAGAACAAAACTAGGGGAAAGAAAATTCCCCTAGAGATGTAGTAACGATCGGCCGATCATGGGGTAGGTAGGGACTCAAAAAAGTTAATGGAAAAAACAGATGACACAATAATTAATAATAAGATGATAAATCAAAAAGTAACACTATAAGCCAAAAGCCTGCATGCAAAGCAACTAGAAAAAATAACTAAATGCTGCATAATATAACACATAAGATAAGAGGCAAAAGTGAGTAATAACATGGGGATAATTGAAAGATAAACAGCAAAAACCTGAGTAGCTGTGATAATGATGGTAAGTAATATAAACAAAGTCACAGAGGTATAGTAAAAAAGACACTGAGGATGCTGGAATGTAGAAATGAGTCCTGATGCTAATAGAACACTGCAAGCATGTAATAGGTGAGGTAAGGAGGAAGTCCAAATAGAGCACAATGTGAATACAGACCCCCAGCGTTCCAGTCCCACAACAGAATAGTAACCAGCAGCAAGCGTAGGATCATTCGGATATGGACCATTTGAGGGCAAGGAACTCCAATTTGTGAACTGGATAGTTCTTTTCACTTGGAGTCAAACTTCTACTTGCATAGGCCACAGGCCGAAGTCCAGTTGGGTACTTTTGGTGTAGCACTGCTCCCAATCCGTTGAGGCTGGCATCCACGTACAGAATGTAAGGCTTCTCCGGATCAGCATAGGCTAAGACGGGAGCCTCTGTCAGACTCTTTTTCAGCCCCTTAAACACTTCTTCTCAAGCGGACGTCCACCAATCCCCAAAGGGTGTTTTTGCGGTGGTCTTCTTTTGCTTGGAGTCCTTTGGATAGATTTTCAGCAGATGGTTCAGCCTTTTTGGAGTACCCATCCACGAACCGCCTGTAGTATCCACAGAACCCGAGAAAGGACCTCAGCTCCATCACATTCTCCGGTCTTGGCCAATTTACCACCGCTTCCACCTTAGCTGGATCGGTGGCCACTCCATCTGCAGACACAATGTGGCCCACATAAGTGACCAAGGTTCGGCAGAAGCGGCACTTATCTAAGGAGTCGCTTCAGGCCTTCTTTCCCTAAGCGATCCAGCACTTTCATCAGCCTAGTCTCATGTTCTTCGAGTGTGGTTCCGAATACAATTATATCGTCTAAGTAGACCAGACACTTCAGAGGACACATTTCTCCAATCGTCTTCTCAATAAGTCGTTGGAAAGTGGCCGGAGCACCGCAGATACCTTGAGGCATCCGGGTAAATTGATAAAATCCTAGAGGACAGACGAACGCCGTCTTCTCTTGATCAGCTGGGCTCATAGGAACCTGATAATACCCAGATCGAAGGTCCAGCACGCTAAACCACTGACTTCCGGACAGTGCGCTGAGAATCTCCTCTATTCGGGGTAGCGTGTATTGGTCAGGCACAGTATGTATGTTCAAAGTTCTGTAGTCCACAATCGCACAGACCCGTTCTTCTTGCAGACCACTGCAATCGGGGAGGCATAAGGACTTCGAGATTCAGTCACTATACCGGCTGTCTCCATTTCATTCAGGACACCTCGCACATCTTCCACATCTCCGGGGGGTATACGCTGGGAACTTTCCCTAAACGGAGTCTCATCATTCAGACGAATGGTGTACTGAGCGCTTCTACTGCATCCCACATCCATCTCACTAGTGGAGAATACTTCACGTCACCCTCTCAACTGAGCACGTTGCCTCTCCTTCCATTCTTCCTCCAGGGGAGACTCTCCGAAGTCAAATTGTAGGTCTTCGGGCTCTCCTTCTACACGAGCAGCATGGACTGTCACTGTGTCGTCTACAGGATCCACCGGGTAAACTCTCCCCAGCCGTTGTCCTCGTTCAAGCGGCACTGTATGTAGCGACATGTTCTGGATAGACACCGTAACCTTCCCGGGGACTTTAGATGTCCACTCTCGTACTTCAGGTATCATCCGATATCCCCAATGGAGCTCAGACTCTGGAAGAGTTTCTAGCGAAAAGTATCTGTCCTGTTCATATCGCTTGGGGTACACAATCAGCGCCGTCACACGCATAACTCCCCCTGGCGGAATCTCCAATAACCCTTGCTCTAGATTAAAGATATCGCCATACTCTTCTTCATATGCCACTCTATAGCATTCTTCCCATAGGCCAGGGGCTATATTCAGGGATGCCAACGGTAGCTCACCGGCTTCGTGCAGGAATGAGCGAATCACCGACCTCACTATATCTGCATTCGTGCCCAATATGATGGGGGCACTGGGATGTTCTCGAGCCTCCGGACAGACCAGGGCTTCCACCAACATGGGGTGTGACTTGTTGGTGTTCAACTGCAGGATGTCTAGCTTGACCGCCACTATTCCGTCTATGGGGTAATCATCCTTACTCCCCACAACGTCATCTTTTCGGCTGACTGCAAAGGAAGATGGCTGAGGTGCTGGTCATAGAAAGGACGATAGATGATGGTCACCTGTGACCCAGTATCCATCAGTGCTGAAGAATAGATCCCCTCCACGACGACTCTTATTATGGCAGTGGGCCCTACTCAGTAGTAGGCATGTGGTTGCGGATTCTCTCTTGAGGCAGAACCCCTTGATTCTTCTTCTACCTCCTCGGGTAGTGCCGGGACGGAAGTGAGTGCTTGTTGTACTCGCGCCGTGTAAGACTTGGCCACTTTATGAGGGTTCTTGGGGTTGGAGCAGGCCCTTGCGAAGTGTCCTAATTCACCACAATTGTAACAGCGTGGGTGCGGATGGGATCGAGAACTGCCAGGCGATCGGGGTGGGGACCTAGGCACCTCAGTGGGGTATGTATCGTTCTCTCTTTTGCTCTCTTTCTCTCGGGGCAATCCCTTGCAGGAGTCCTTGTTCTTTGGAGACGTAGGTACTCGGGGACGGGCAGCCGGGCCTGGGGTCTTCCCGGGCGAGTGCAGCAAAGTATGGGCTTCATGTACCTTCATCTGTTGCAGCAATCTGGTGAAGATGAGAGGAGTCCCTTGCATAAGGTTGCTGCGTATCATGTTGGCGATAGGATGGGTGGACTTGAGACCCTCACATACTGCTTGTGAAGAGCTTCATCCATTTCGACAACAGAAACCAACTTGCGATTGAGTAAGATCCCTAGGACCAGTTGTATGCGGTGGATAAACCCTGACAACTCTTCTCGTTCCTTCTGATAGAGAGTATAGTACTTTGTCCAAAGGGTTCCAGCATCTTCCTGCAATCCATAAGCTTCCTGCAAAAAGTCCACTAATGGCCTAGGGGTTAGGTCAAGGTATTGTTCCCTATGAATACCTACAATAGTGGAAGCTGGGGGTCAAATGCATTCCATAATGCGCTGTCTTTTCACTACATCCGTACATGGCCACTCCTCCAATACCTTCAGAATATGTTCCTTCCCTTCTTCTCCCACAGGAACTGGTAGCATTCCGGAAAAGGCCTTCAGCTTCCTATAATTTTGGGATTGAGACGACATGGCTATGGTTTTCATTAGCTGAAGAAAAGTCAGATTCAACGAAGGCCCTTCATTGACACGGCTTTTATCAGGCTCAACCTTAACGCTGGGAATAGGCGGGCGATTCATAGATAGTCTATCAGGAGCGGGAGACGCGGATAAGCTCTCGGCCCAGTTGGTGGCTCCTTCTAAAGCACTTGGAGTATAAGTCACTCTTGAGAGACGGGGTTTACTGGCAGGGGTACTTGAAAGGGGGCCCGCCACCTGCCATTCACTGGCAAAGGCCCCGTCAGAACTCAATTCTGCTGTCGTAGAGTTTGGGGAGGTAAACATCTCTCTGATTACAGGTAATTCAGCGAATATTAAGGGGTAGCCCTCAGGTGGGGCATCCGGTGCTTGTAGAACTCTAGGAGCAGTTTCCCTACATATTTCCTTGCCCGCTGTAAATAGCATTGTACTCCATTGGTAAGTGGTATCATATTCCCTTCCTCTTGGCCACATGGGTTTTAGGTCCAAGAGTTTCTCTAAGGAGTCCCGTATGTCACTCATGGAATTTAGTGCAGGGACATTCCCTATGGCTACCACATGACTGGGCGGTTCTCCGACATTGAAGGCCCAGGCCTGGACTTCCTGACTTGACGGGGTTAACATAATGAACAATTTGGATATTTTGTGATAAACAAATTATTGGGCACCCCAGGTCTAACTCTCAGCAGAGCCTCCAAATGTAGTGGGTGTACCCCTAGGGTACTATAGCTACTGGTACTGCTGTCACCTGTGAGGCTAACAAGAGGACTGAGCCTCGCCACTGGGAGCCTGGGGTGTACTTACACTCGGTGCAGTGCCTCCACTGATGAGGGATCCCAACGTGGTGAGAGTGTGCCCCCACCAGACAACCATACAGTAAATACACACACGGCTGTATGAAACAGTATTTACTTATCAGCATACTATCCTTTCCATATCAATAGCACAGCATCACATAACATTGCATAGCATTGCATAACATTGCATAACATTTGCATACCATCCCACGTGTCCATCCTTGCATCACCCTCTGTCCTTAGTGTACCAATGTGCCAGGGCACTTAACCTCTCAGTGTCCACAAGCTATGACATTAGTGTGTGTGTAAGGGACAGCGCTTCCCTGTGTTGGGGCTCATTGGTGCACTTTGATATACTACCTTCCTGGTTATGGTCCTAACCAGGAGAATACTTGGTGAATCAGCAACACCGCACAGTGATCCACGCCGCAATGAGCTGCTCTGGCAGAGATGAATCCCTTGTCTGTCTCCCGGGGGGAGGGATCTTCAGCCGCATGATCCTTGAGTGACTTTCTCTTTAAGAAATCAGCGTCTGTTTCAGCGCTCAGGCTGCACCACTCTCAGGCAATGTCCTGCAGCATGATCTGTCTCAAGCTATGTGAAAGATCCCTGCATTAAGGCCTTCCCAATAGCAAGCACTCTCAGCACCTCTACAGTGACTCAGGGGACTAACTGGGCCCTGGGGGTTTGACCTCTGGCCTAGTCCCTGAAGCACTGCTTCGTGGACCAACCTGCAACTTCAGGCTCCTGGTCTTCACTGACCGCTTCCTCTCCCAACAGGCAATAGTCCTTCCTGCTCCTTCGGCAGAATCCTGCAGCCTTACTGGCTCCCTGGTATCAGGTGGTGTCACTGCCCCTGAGCATCATGGGGATTGTAGTCCCGCCTGCAGCCTTTAACATAGGGAGCCTCGTGTTCTCCCTCTAATTGCCGCCGCTCCGCACCTTGTGCTATTGCAACTTCTGTAATGGCCGCTGTGGGTCTGCCCTGCGCAGGCGTGATCTCTCAGGCACTATGCCGCTCCTCGATGCTTCCACGCATGTGCGACTCAGCATTCGTGCGCTCGACCGCCCAACATGACGGCACCCTGCTGCGGGAGACACCGGCAACTCTATCGCCCTGCCTGCACTCTGAAGGTAGGAGGGGAAAACCGGAGCACGGGGAGCCCGATGGGGGGGGTTTTTATCTACTACATACATAGATTATCTAATGTATATATAATATAATGTATGTATGTATGTATACATACATACATATAGATCTGTATGGTATATATATATATATATATATATATATATATATATATTATATATATAGTCAGATAAGGCAGTTGGCACTCCAATAGGTGCTGGTAAGCCACAGGTGCACGGCCCATTAGAGAATGTAGTTATACGTTACCGTTCCAAGGATACCCCCTGAGGAAGGTCCCATTCTGTAGGACCGAAACGTTGGGTTTCTGGATGTATTTTTGCTTTCCCTAATACACTTTGATTTTCAACTTTGAGTGCTGTCTCTTGTTTACCAATCCTTGGAACGTAACGTATAACTAATATATATATAGATATATATAGATATATATATATATATATATATATATAATATATCATACATACTACTACATAATAACATATAGTATTATATATCTATATATATATATTATATATATATATATATATTAATTATTATTTATATTATTATATATTATTAATAGGCAGATGGCACACACATAAACTGGAAATAGGTGCTTGTCCCATACAAGTAATGTATACAGCACCGACAAAGTTTATTAAAGCAAAAACCGCACGGCAGGATGCGTGGCGGCAGCGTGGAGAAGCGTTGACAGCGGCTCGTTCGCGTGACGTCGGTGACTCACAGTCACGTAAGCGCCCGGCTTCCCCGGCTTCCCGACTTCCCCTCCCCGACTCCCTGAGTTTGAAGTGAGGTAACGGGAGCGGGGAAGCAGAGGGGCACAGCAGGCGCAGCTAGGGGGTCGGGAAGGTATATAAATTGCGCGCGGATTGGAGGGGGGGGGACGGAGGGGACGCGGCTGGATGCGGCTGATGCGCTGACTTTCTCAGCACCAGCCGAGTAAGTCCCGTTGAACCGGCGCATTTGCTCTAATAAACTTTGTCCGCCACTGTGAGATATGTTCCTTACCGAGTAAATCCAGGATCCCAAGATCACAAGGCAAGAAGGAGACAGCACACTCAGGAGGTACAAAAAAAGCGTGTATTCAGTAGAAAAACTGGCACATAAACCCGACGTTACGTCGGGTTTATGTGCCAGTTTTTCTACTGAATACACGCTTTTTTTGTACCTCCTGAGTGTGCTGTCTCCTTCTTGCCTTGTGATCTTGGGATCCTGGATTTCCTCGGTAAGGAACCTATCTATATATGTAAATATATATGTATGTGTAGTTATAGTCAGGAGGTCATAATTATAGTTAATATATTTTACAAAGGTCCGGAAATACATGTCCAGTGTTGGTGAGGAATGTAATGCCTAAATGTCACAAATACTTAATGTGGAGATGTGAAGAAACCATTGCTACTGTGCAAAGCACTAACACATACTAAGTACAGCAAAGGACACAATTTACAATTTAACTCCAAGTTAAAAGGTTTTTTTCTTGAGCATGTATCCCACACATGATTTATACAGCTGGTCATGGTTATCATAAACACCTGTACGTACACTAATACATCACTGTACATAAACTCTGACAGCTCACAGAGTTTGCCCAATCCAAAAATTCAAGATCTATGTAATATTATCTGGCCATAGCCCCCAAAATGACTTAAATTTAGATTTGGTCACATAGCTTGCAGATGTTGAAATACACAAAAGACTATTAAAAAAAAAAAAGAATAGTGACCAAATAGGACTGAAGTCGGCTTTTAACATTTTACAAATATTATTTTTTCTGAATCCATATACAGTACCAGAATCTTTTTGAAGATTAAGTAAAATAATAACTTTATAACAACTTCCCTTACTATATAACGCCTACCTTTTAAAAACAATAAAAAAAAGTGCTAAAAGTTCTGTGGAAATTGTAATTGGATTTGAAATTAGGTTAATCCTATCTGACTCCCATAAGATTTTCATGTGTCAATACTAAAACAAAAAACAAAAAAAAAACACTTTAGCTAGTTATAACACAAAAGAAACCCATAAACTACTGATAGGAAATCTAGGTAATGTAGAAGTTATTTAAGCACTAAATAAGATTATTTGTATTTCTAATTTATTTTCTGCTGTTAATTAGCATGGTGATTGAGAAAGCAGTCATTCCTGTACACAGCAAACAAAACAATATACATAGAGCTTTTCACTCTCGCTCCTCATTTAAAAGTCCCCAGCTAGTTCTGCAGCCCTTGGCCTCCAAGCCAAGTGCAAATTAGCTTTAAATCAATGAAGCTTATTAAAGCTCCATTGTGTCTGAGCCTTTAATTGAAAAGAAAAAAAAATACCTCTTGAACAGCAACTGAGTTGGCTCTATGAACTCGTAACATATGTAATGCTTTATTCAGCCCTGCTTTACAATAATAAAACCATGAAGGGCTTCAACCTATTTACCTGCTGACAGACTGGAACCTAGTTTTCAATTCAGTAAGAGGCCATCCAGAAATCAAAGGTACTATTTTGCAAGCAGGCTACTGTATGAAAAGATAAAAAAAATGATAAGCTTCAAAATACATCCTCAGCAGGGAAGCAGAGAACAAAGTTCCTATCTTGTTGGTGCTGTTTTGACATGAAATATTTGTTCTCAAATTGCTGCTGTGTTGAAGCATAAACTTTCATTCTTTCTTGTAGATATCAACCTAGCGGCTTCTATCCAGAGAATGTATACAGTGCATTAGAAATAACTTGCCTAGCTACTGAAAATGTTAATATTCTATTTAGTCTAATTAAAGTTCCTGTCTAATTAAAGTCTGCTGTGTTTACAATTTTTCAGAATCTAATTGTTTTCCAATATATACCAAAAAGTCATGTAATAATTGACACAGCAGTAGGCCCATGTTTTCTAAGCGGTACTATGCCATAAGACACTGGTGTGCAAACTGGAGGGTGCAAGATTTTTCTGTGGGGGCGCGGGACGGTTGCTGAGGCCCCACGCTCATCCCCAAGGCATTAAAATTAAATGCCGGGGGATCGCGTGAGGCCTCTGGAACCTCAACTTACCTTGCTTCAGCCGACGTCTGGAAGCATCTCCATAGCATCACGGCGTCAAATGACACAGCGTGTCACGTGATGTCGCCATGACAAGATGACGCTGCAGGACGAGATGCCGCTCCAGTAAGAGACACTTTCAGAGGCCCCGCACTCTCCCCCCGCAATCAGTTTAATTGTTGTGGGGAAGAGCGTGGGGCTTCTGTAACAACAAACAAGCCCCCTTAGGCTGTGGTCCCAGTAACAGCCTGTGCGCACGGCGTGCGCTGTGCGTCTAAGCACCGCCCCTCAATGGGGCTGGGCCCAGTACGCACCGTCACGCTGAAGGTGCAGCCGCGCCGTGCTGCAAGGTTTTTTCCAACTCAATCAAATTGAGTTCAAACCTTGCGACGGAGGCGTGGCCACGCCCCCACCGGAGGTTCACCCAATGAGGGTGAACCAGCCGCGTGACGTAATGGCCACGCCCCGCAAATCCCCGTCCACGCCCCCTCCCGTCGCAAGCTCCCTCTCTCCCCTCAGACCGCAGATCGCGGTTAGCGCTGTGCACGCTCCGCGCCCCCCCCCGGGCGCACGTCACAGTTATGACTGGGACCGCAGCCTCATAGCCAAAGCGACACCAGGCCATGGACCCACCAGCATTTTCCCCGTTTCCTGGCAGCCCAATCCACTGCTGCTCTTGCACCAGAAGACACCTTGGTAAGAGAGGGCAGTTTCTATAATGAATCAATGATTATGGAATTATGAAACAGTTCTTAGAATATTCACAACATGGGGCATACTGTACTTAACAAGACCCAGCGAGTAACCTTCCTTAAATAGAACACTATGGACGATTATTTAATGATTTGTGATCAGGATGATAGAGGCTTGGTAAAATAAATAAAACAGCGTCTTTAAAAATCAAATTGTACCATAAAGCTTTCGCATTTATTTTTTAGATTACATTGTTGTAATTATTGTATATAGATATTGAAAACATCTCTGTGTTAAGGCACAAATACATCAAACTGCTATCTCTTCATCCTACAAAAGTTACACTTTTTGATGGTATGGAAATTATGTGATGAAGCTTTATTTAAAACAATATGATTATAAAATTATTATTAATGAAAAACAAACACACCTAGCTAACAAAAAAATCTGCACCTAAAGATAAACAATATTACTACAATCATAAAAATACAAAAATAATTAAAAGAAAATAATACCTTAATTGATGGTCTTGAAATAGTGTAAAATGCATGTATAAATGTTTAATATAGACAATTCATACAAAGCTAAATAATCATAATGTAGCAAATTTTCACCACCCTATGGAAGATATGGCGACTATGGTGTGTGTGGTGCGTTACCGGTGGCTCACAGAAGAACTGAACCTCTGCCGCTGGGAGCCTGGGGTGTACCTGATTCTTATGGTTTCAGCGCCTCCACCTGCAAGGGATCCCGACTTGGAGGGATAAACCCTTACAGGAACAATAATAATGATACACACACACACACACATAAATATATATGCTAACAACCTTTTACTGAACACAACTAATATTGGTACCCTGTACCCCACAGTAATACAGCCCCAAAACTGATACCACCAGTGAGTGTCCCCCGAGTACATTGGGTGCCAGGCAGCAATTCCCTAATTTTCCTTTTCCCAAAGTCAAGGCCCACCCAAAGTGTTGGAGATAGCCCTATCCCTTGGAGCGTTAGTGCACTTGGTTAGATACCTGCCCGGGGCTCCAGCACCCGGGTATTGCAGAATGACAAAGAGGATCCGTCTGATCCAACGTTGTCATCCGCGAAGGCGTCCGCCTCCCTGTGGGGGTGAATTTCTGCATGGATAATATCACCCTACCATCTTTACCGTGTAGCTTGTCTGGTCCCTGACACAGGCCGCAGTCACCGCGTGTTGTCTCACCGGTGCTGTACCTGACTATAGGCAGCTACTGGGAAAGGTCCCTGACTATGGGCTTTCCCTATAGCAGCCACAAGCTACAATGATTCGGGGCCTAAGGGTAAGAACTGACCTAGTCCAGAGAGCACTGATCCCTGAATACTACCTACTCCACAGAGGAATTTCATCAGTAAAGAGGCCATACCTAAACAATGGGAAGAGTTCAGAGATATACTAGTAACCAACCGATAATGGATTTTTTAGGGAAAGGAAGGGATCCACCAGGGGGATGAGTCCAGGGAGTATGAGGCAGACCACAAAAAAAATTCAGGAAGTTCAGACAAGGAATCACAGTAGGAAGGCGGGCCAGGGAAAAAAATAAATGTGCCCAGAATTCATAAAAATCAGATACCTTAATTTGTCTAGTTTTACCCTGAGGGAAGTACATGGAAGACTCTTGAGTAAAGGAAACCCTTTGTGCCTACCACAAAACCTAATCAATTTTGACTTGTTTATTGACCTAAAAAAAATCACCAGGGCTCTGTGTGAGGATTTGCCATCCTGGCAGTCGCAGACCGTCTCCTCACCTCAGCAAACCTTTGGGAGTGATGCGTGCCTCGGGCTCCACCCCTGACCTCCATGACCTGTGCAGGTCGACGCGTGATCGGTCCCGCCCCCATACCCTCTATAGATGTCCAGGACCAGCGTTGGAGTGACTCACGACGCAGGCTCCGCCCTCTGACCTCCGTGACGCACGCGGGGCGGCGCGCGATCGGTTCCGCCCCCATCTCTGATTAGGCTACATCCTAGGGCACGCCTCTGTGCACCAGCAGCCTATTGAGGTCTTCTTCCTGTTTCCGCCCTGGCTGGCTATTGGAGGCTCCTCCTTTATATATCTTCCTGCTGCATTAAGTCATTGCTGAGCATAGTCTAGTGTGACGCCGTGTCTTGCTGCATTCCAGCTCCTGTGACCTTGCCTTGCCTTGCTGATTAACCTCTTGTTGCCTGACCCTGCTTGTCTCTTCGATTCCGCACCTCTCCTGATCCAGCTACGAACGACCATTCTCCTGTCTCCTATCCTGAACCTGACTACGTACCCCGATGATCCGCTACTCTCCAATCCCGAACTTGGCAACGCACTCCGACGATCCGCAACTTTCCATTCCAGACCTGGCAAGTACTTATACTATTCTCCAATCTATAACCCTGACCTGGCTTGAACGACTACTCTACATCCTAGGCGCGCCCGCGTTGCTGTGGGTCGGCATTAACCAATTTCCTACCTCAGCACCGCGGTCGCGCTTCGTTTGTGGTGAGCTACGCGTTACACTCTGACACTAAAAAGACATTTCAGCAGCAATGATGGTATACAGTTGTGTGAAAAAGAAAGTACACCCTCTTTGAATTCTATGGTTTTACATATCAGGACATAATAACAATCATCTGTTCCTTAGCAGGTCTTAAAATTAGGTAAATACAACCTTAGATGAACAACAACACATGATATATTACACCATGTCATGATTTATTTAACAAAAGCCAAAATGGAGAAGCCATGTGTGAAAAAATAAGTATACCTTATGATTCAGTAGCTCGTAGAACCACCTTTAGCAACAATAACTTAAAGAAATCGTTTTCTGTAGGACTTTATCAGTCTCTCACATCGTTGTGGAGGAATTTTGGCCCACTCTTCTTTACAATGTTGCTTCAGTTCATTGAGGGTTTTGGGCATTTGTTTAAGCACAGCTCTCTTAAGGTCCAGCCACAGCATTTCAATTAAGTTGAGGTCTGGACTTTGACTGGGCCATTGCAACACCTTGATTCTTTTCTTTTTCAGCCTTCTGTTGTCGATTTGCTGGTGTGCTTGTGATCATTGTCCAGTTGCATGACACAATTTCAGCCAAGCTTTAGCTGTCAGACAGATTGCCTCACATTTGACTCTAGAATACTTTGGTATACAGAGGAGTTCATGGTCGACTCAATGACTGCAAGGTTCCCAGTCCTGTGGCTGCAAAACAAGCCCAAATCATCACCGCTCCACCACCATGCTTGACAGTTGGTATGAGGTGTTTGTGCTGATATGCTGTGTTTGGTTTTCGCCAAATGTGGCACTGTGCATTATGGCCAAACACCTTCACTTTGGTCTCGTCTGTCCAAAGGACATTGTTCCAGAAGTCTTGTGGTTTGTTCAGATGCAACTTTGCAAACTTAAGCCATGCTGCCATGTTCTTTTTAGAGAGAAGACGCTATCTCTTGGCAACCCTTCCAAACACACCATACTTGTTCAGTCTTTTTCTAATTGTACTGTCATGAACTTTAACATTTAACATGCTAATTGAGGCCTGTGAAGTCTGAGATGTAACTCTTGTTTTTTTTTGCTATTTCTCTGAGCATTGCACGGTCTGACCTTTGGGTGAATTTGCTGGGACGTCCACTCCTGGGAAGATTGGCCACTGTCTTGAATGTTTTCCACTTATGAATAATCTTTCTCACTGTAGAATTATGGACATTAAATTGTTGTGAAGTGGCCTTAGAACCCTTTGCAGATTGATAGGCAGCAACAATTGCTTCTCTAAAATCATTGCTGATGTATTTCCTCCTTGGCATTGTGTTAACACACACCTGAATGCTACAGACCAGCAAACTGCTAAAACTTTGGCTTTTATAGAGGTGGTTACCCTTGCTGATTATCAATTAATCAAGGGCATTTAATTAGCAGCACCAGTCTGCTACTTAGCATCTTAATTCCTATGGAAGCAGTAAGGGTGTACTTAGTTTTTCACACATAGCTTCTCCATTTTTACTTTATTTTTGTTAAATAAATAATGATACAGTGTAATATGTCATGTGTTGCTGTTCATCTGAGGTTGTATTTGCCTAAATTTAAGACCTGCTAAGGAACAGATGATTGTTATTATGCCCTGATATATAAAACCATAGAATTCAAAGAGGGTGTACATTCTTTTTCACGCAACTGCATGACCAGTCCCTCAAAAATTCCTGCCTACTTCAATACTATTCAGAACATCTAGTACAAACTCTGTAAGCCCATTAGACACTCTAGAGCAGCTAGTAGAACTGGAAAGAGAATCCAATTGCCAACAGTCTCATTTTTATCCACTATACTTAAGGGGCAAATCAATTGAGAAATGTACTCAATGTGTAAGTAAAGATTTTGCGGCCCTGTGTAAGAAAGGTCTCCATATCAAGAAAAACCTCTTAAGTCGTAGAGAAAATGGTCCTGAAAGAACTAGTTCACAACAAGGAAATTGTGTTCAGACAAGCCGACAAGGGGGAGGTCTGGTGATCCAGGATAGGGCTAACTATACAACAAGCAACAGAGAAGCCCAATGCTACATCCAATATGACAAAAATACACAGCAAAATACTTATATATTTTCTTGAAAATAGAATATATAAGTATTTTACTGTGTATTATTGTCATATTGGATGTTGCATTGGGCTTCTCTGTTGCTTGTTGTATACATTTGCCACGCTCAATAGCTCTCCTTTTTGACATTTATGTACATATATATTTTGAGGGGGCTTAGGGGTTCCTAAAATGAGCTTGCTTGGGTTCTGTGTGTTGTTTATTAACTTATTTTCAGCTGTCTCAGCTGTTGGAGGTTAGTGGCTCCTCCTTCCCAGGGGTTTAAGCCCGCCCCTCCCCACTTCCCAAGTCAGTAGGTCTTTTCCATTTTACTGGCTATAGATCCAATGATGGCCTTTCTCCCTCCTAATAGAGGTAAATGAGAATTTTTATCCTAATAGAGGTATATTAATATTTTGGGGTCTATGCACTAAGCAGCGGAAAATTGCATTCGCCAGGGTTTGAATTTGCCATGTTTTTGGCGTGTTAATCTCGCTGTATGCAGGAAGGGCCGAATCCCTGGCGAATGAATGCGCCACCACCATTTGAAATAATGGCGAGTAACCTGTGGCGAGACAGGCTGCCTGGCGAGAAGCTGCCGAGAAGCCGTCCCCTGCAGAGAGAGATCCGCTGCTCTCTCTGCGCAAACATCGGCACATTAAAACTTATTTTAAATACAATTTTATTCATAGTGTACATGTGCAGGGGGTCTCCGGAGCTGAACCGCGTTGGTTTCAGGTCCGGGGACTCCCTGCTTCCCGAGATACATGACCCTTTATGAGGTGCCGGTATCCCTCTGCATTTAAAGGTCCCGATCACGTGACCGCAGAATATAAACAAAGCAGAGGGATACCGGCACCCCTAAAGGGGCCTGTATCTCGGGAAGCAGGGGGTCCCCGGACCTAAAACCAAAGCGGTTCAGCTCCGGAGACCCTCTGCACATCTACAGTATGAATAAAACACACATATCAATAAACACTCATTCCTTACCTTTGTGGCTATGTGCTATGGTAACGAAGCAGCATGAATGTATTTTTAATAATAGTGTACAGTGAGCAGGGGGTCCCCTTAGCTGAACCACATTGCATTGTGGACCAGGGACCCCTTGCTTCCTGAGTTACAGGCCCCGGTATGTGTCATCGGGTGGCAGTGTCGCCGCCATCTATATAGCGTCCCATACGCGACGTGCCCGCTATAAATATGGCGGTGACACTGGCACCGGTGCCCCAAACCGGGGCCTGTAACTCGGGAAGCAGGGGGTCCCTGAGCCAGAAATCAATGCGGTTCAGCTCAGGAGATCACATGCTCCCGCACAATATTATTAAAATACATAAATGCTGCTTCATTATCATAGCGGATAGCCGCTAAGGCAATGAAGGGGTTAAGGCATAATAGCATGTTTATTGGGGACAATTGCCCCCAATAAACATTGCAATAAACAACATACACCCCCTGTGTATTTAAAAAAACATAAAGAACAATCAATAAAATAAATACATATAGTACTCACCCATGTCCGGCTGCCACGATGAAGGCCATCCTCATCTTCATCACCGTTCATGTCCCCTCCGCTGCTTCAAAACATGACCAAGAATAAAAACATCCAATGTAATGTCCCCTAACCCCTTAATCACCATAGCGGTTATTAACCGCTACAGTCATTAAGGGGTTAACCCACCCTCACACACCACCCCGGAGGCCTACATACCTCCCCCACTAACACCCCACCCCATGAGGCCTAACCATCCTCACCCACTACCCAGCCGGGAGGCCTACACACATACCCTTGGGGCCAATACCTCCTCCCGCCACCCCCAGTTCCCACAATAAAAACAATACACTGCCCCACAATAAAAATCATTCTATTTATTAAATACATAACCCACACCCTGTGCCCCCCCATAAATACATGATTTATTCTTTTACATACAGGGTTCATACCCCAGGCCCACGCGAGTCCCCGGTGGGCCCGACGGGTCACCTCACAGACATACAGGTTACCAGCAACTTGTTTCATACAGGTTCTGGAGGCCTGTTGGTGGGTCTGGCCAGGCGCCATGGCCCCCAGGTGGTCTCCTCGGGTCATCGTGGGCCACAATTGGGTCCCAACGGTAGGCCTGCAGATGTCTGGGAGCCCCGGGTCAGACCCACAGGTGTCTGCGGGGCCTCGGGTGGTTCCCATTGGGGTCTGAAGATCCACGGGTGGGCACTACGGGTCCGCGGTGCCCCCACAGATGTGGGGCCACCGGTTCTTCACTGCACACTATAGGTCCGCATGCCCCCACAGATGTGGGGCCACCAGTTCTTCCCCGCAGGTGTCCCCCGTGGACCCACCAGCCGTGAGATACCCGAGGATACTGCAGGTGGTCTCCAGAGGTCTCACACAGAACCAAAAGGAACAAACCCTGAATGTAAACTAAATAAACCTGACCTGTACATTCAATACATCAATCCACTCCCTCCCCGCCAACACATACAGTACAATAATGTGCCAAATAACTATTATCCAGATAGGGATAATAGATTATTTGCCCATTATTAAACACATTAACTAGCATATTAAAATAAATAAAGTACTACTGACCTCATCAATAAGAAGACCCCATCGCCAGTACAATCCTTGTCCTCCGTTGCCCACAAAATACATAGCCAATATAGCAATAACATTCATATATCAATTTACCCCTTAATCCCCGTATAGGATAATAACCGCAAAGGTAATGAAGGGGTTAAGCCACCCTGGCCCGATACACACCCTTCACCCATTCCTTTGTACAGTGGCTTCATCGTGCAACTAATATATCCATATATATATATATATATATGATATATATATATATATATAATATATATATATATTTTATGGGCCTTGCGCTTTTTTCTTTTTTCTTTCCCTGTCTATAGCTTTCTCTGGTCCCGAGGTTTGGTTCCAGATGAAAAAAGGCTGCATACCCATAGGAGATCAGGCTTGGACTCTGTATTTGGGACCACAAAAGCAAACTCATGGACACTAAGTATTAATGATTGTAATAATTGTTTTACTGTTTTGCTGTGTAAATCCCTTGTAACTCATTTTCTCCCTTTGTGTGTTATTAATACCAAGGAGGCTGATAAGTAAGAGCGCTGTAACACATTTGGAGGCAGAGGGGCTCAACCTACCTGCTCACAATTGTGTTATACTTAATTCACCCTTTACTATATATATATATAATATTAAATATATATATGTGACAGATTACACTGACTTAGTAGGCTGTGATGTGAATGGGAGAGTGCTGCCAGCCAGTTCACTGAGTGTTATCTCCTCAGACAGAGAAAGCAAAGCTGAGGACTGATTAAACAGGGGCTGAACGATCAGTGAACAAGTGCTTTAAAAAGCGGAAGTTGCTCACACAAGGTGGCGCTTGTTTTTCACGTGAGGGTGGAGAGACTTCTCCCGCTAGGAAGCCGTAGCTGCTGCTGCTCTGGTCCCCCCGCCGCGCGGAGCTTTACTCTGTGGACCAGCTGGGACCCCAACCCAGGTAAAGATAATATACGATTGCTGCGAGGCTGGATACAGCTTGCCCTCAACCGTGTTCCTGTTTATTGCTGTTGGAGCTATAGTTGAACGTTTCCCATCGTTGAGAACAAAGTGACACTGTGTGCTCATTTGCATGTCATTTCCCAAATCCCTTGCTGCTTGGAAGTGTGCTGTAGCCTGGTGATAATGGGAAAGGCTGGGGTTGCAGACCTGCCAAGACATGCAGAGGACATCATACAGCTATTTTTCATATATATAGTAGTATATTATATATTCTATATAATATATAATTATATATAATAGTATATATATAATATATCATACTATATATAGAATAATATATATATATAATAATATATGAATAGATATTATGAAAGAAAAAGAAAAGAACAGCGCACACCTAGTGCATTAAAGTATAACAATGATTTTATGGAACTTAAAAACAGACAAATGCCCACTCACAAGTATAACGTTTTAAAAGTGCAGTTATGAGATTGGCCCTCATATGCCAGTGTAGTGTTCGAGCCAGCAATGGTGTCCTCTCGTGCCGGTCTCCTTATACCGGAAGTGACGTTCACCGGTCGGTCCCTCCATGAAACCGAACGCTCGCTTGCCTGCTTCTAGCTGCTGCCACCACCAAGGTGCCAGAGATGTAAACCGCTGTTCTGTTTTCGCTAATTTTTATATATATATATATTTTATATTTATTTTATATATATATAATTTATATTTTATATATATATTATATATAATTATGTGAATGACAATTAAATTGTATATGCAACCCAAAAAATGTGTTATAAATAAAATTGGGTATTACCCACGCCGAGCTAGGAGAGGGTGAGGGGTGGGGGGTGGGGGAAAGGAGGGGGGGGTGTTGGGTGCTGGGAAAGAGGGGGATCTGCTATACCCAGGAGGGATCCAGACAACGGATGGCAGAGTGCAGAGGAAGTTCCGACAGGAAAAAACGTCCAGGGAACCATCATACAAAAGTGCTCACATCCAGGCATTCATTAAGTCCACCCGGACTTAGAGTGCCCAATTGGTGGATCCAAAAGGTTTCCCGCCTGCATAGGGTCTTGAACCGATCACCACCAAGAGTATTTGGTGAGATGGTCTCAATTCCCATTAATTTCATAGTTTTAGGGTCTTGTTGATGAAATGTTTTAAAATGTCTAGACAAACTATGGTTATTGAGACCTTTGAGTGCATTTCTCCTGTGTTCCATTATTCTTATGGTTTATAGGTTTTATTTTTATTTTTATTTATTTTATTTACAATTTATTTTTATGCAAGATATTTCACATAATTAATATTGTACTTGTACAGTGTTGAACTAATCCAGCTAGTTCCATTGTATATACCTAAAACCATTAGCAGAGGCGCAGCTTTTCTCTTTTGTTTTTAATATATATATATATAGTTGCATTATGAAGCCACTGTACAAATGAATGGGTGAAGGGTGGGTATCGGGCTAGGGTGGCTTAACCCCTTAATTACCTTTGCGGTTATTATCCGATAAGGTGATTAAGGAGTTAATTGATATCTGAATGTAATTGCAATGTATTGGCTATGTATTTTGTGGGCAACGGAGGACAAGGATTTTGCTGGCGACGGGGGCTTCTTATTGATGAGGTCAGTAGAAATTTATTTATTTTAATATGCTAGTTAATGTGTTTAATAATAGGCAAATAATCTATTATCCCTATCTGGATAATAGTTATTTGGCACATTATTGTACTGTATTTGTGGGGGGGGGGGGGGGGGATTGATGTATTGAATGTATAGGTCAGGTTTATTTATTTTACATTCAGGGTTTGTTCCTTTTGGTTCTGCGTGAGACCTCTGGAGACCACCTGCGGTATCCTCGGGTATCTCACGGGTACCAGGCTGGTGGGTCCATGGGGGACACCTGCGGGGAAGAACCGGTGGCCCCACATCTGTGGGGGCACGCGGACCCGTAGTCTGCGGGGAAGAACCGGTGGCCCCACATCTGTGGGGGTATCGTGGACCCGTAGTGTGCGGGGAAGAACCAGTGGCCCCACATCTGTGGGGGCACCGTGGACCCGAAGTGCCCACCTGTGGGTCCCCAGACCCCCATGAGAACCACCCGAGGCCCCTCAGACACCTATGGGTCTGACCCGGGGCTCCCAGACATCCGCGGGCCTCCCGTGGGGACCCAATAGTGGCCCCCGTTGACCCGAGGAGACCACCTGGGGGCCATGGCACCTGGCGGGACCCACCAACAGGCCTCCAGAACCTGTATGAAACAAGTTGCTGGTAACCTGTATGTCTGTGAGGTGACCCGTCAGGCCCACTGGGGACTCGCGTGGGCCTGGGATATGAACCCTGTATGTAAAAGAATAAAACATGTATTTATGGGGGGCAAAGGGGGTGGGTTATGTATTTAATAAATAGAATGATTTTTATTGTGGGCCAGTGTATTGTTTTAATTGTAGGTACTGGGGGTGGGGGAAGGGGGTATTGGCCCTAAGGGTATGTGGATAGGCCCCCCTCCTGGGTAGTGGGTGAGGGTGGTTAGGCCTCACGGGGTGTGGGGCTAGTGGGGGAGGGTATGTAGGCCTCTTGAGTTTTGGTGAGGGTGGGTTAACCCCTTAATAACGGTAGAGGTTAATAACCGCTATGGTGATTAAGGGGTTAGGGGACATTACATTGGATTTTTTATTCTTGATTCTGTTTTGCAACAGTGGAGGGGGCATCTGCAGGTTGAAGATGAGGATGGCCTTCATCGTGGCAGCCGGACAAGGGTGAGTGCAATATGTATTTAATGTATTTATTGTTCTTTATGTATTTAAAATGGGCACATTCACTAATATCCATTTGTGGATTGTATGTGTTAGGGGGGGAGGGGTTATTTCTTTATAAGTACGTATGTGTTTTGACATTAATTGGGAGGGGGGCACAGAATTGGTACTGCACTCCTGTGGGTAACACCCGAGGTCCCCCGCTGGCCTATAGTATCATTGATGTGCATATATGTGTATGTTAGGGGGGTATAGGGGTTGTTGGGGTAATATATATATATATTATTTTTTTTTTTTATTCACATATATTTATTTATTTAGTGTTGGGCTGTTGTGTGTGGTTTTTTTTATTGTGGGTAGCGGGGGTGGGTGAAGGGGGTATTTGGCCCCAACGGTGGTTGTTTAGGGCTTGCGGGTTGGTAGCGGGAGGGCTTAACCCCTTCATGACCGTAGCGGTATTAACCGCTACGGTCGTGAAGGGGTTAAGTGCACCCACAGCCCCCCCGCAAGCCCTAAACAAGCAACAAGGGCCAAATACCCCCCTCACCCACCCCCGCTACCTACAATAAACCTGGCACGGCAGTTTAACCCCTTCATTGCCTTAGCGGTTAGCCTCTAAGGTAATGAAGTTGGCTTTACATGCATTTTTCCTGCCTCGGATGCATGCCGGGGGCCTCCGGTGCTGGTATTAATCATTTCAGCTCCGGAGACCCCCGGCATCAATCCCAGCCAGGAAAAAGACCAGATTTTTTCTAAGTGCCGATCCGTCGCTCATACGCAGCCTCTCACCATCAACTTGCCTACTTTTTGTGACGTGCCGGATTCGTCTGAAAAACGCCATTCTATAGTGGCGCAAAGCTACTCGCCACTACTCGCCACTACTAGAATTGAGCGTGGTTGGAAAAATGGCTAGTTGCGGCGCAAAGTGCCTTTTCACCTCGAAGATGGCGGAAAAAATAAAACCACCAAACATAGTGGCGTTTTTTTTTATTTTCGCCAAATTTTTGCCCCTTAATGAATAGGGGTATGCATTTTTGGCGTGAAACGGGCGAGAAGTGCCCTTCCGCCGCTTACTGCATGACCCCCTTTATCTGGTAGTGTTAAGACCTGTGAACTGGGTGTGCCTTGTCGTGGCTCACAGGTTTACAATACTTTGGCCAAAGGGTTAAACTATAGGACCCCTTTTCAAGAGAATATACAGTATAAGTATTTTACTGTGTATTTTTGTCATTTTGGATGTAGCATTGTGCTTCCCTTTTGCTTGTTGTATACATTTGCCACGCTCAATAGCTCCCCGTTTTGACACTTATATACATATATATTTTGTGGAGGCTTAGGGGTTCCTAAAATGAGCTTGCTGGGGTTCTGTGTGTTGTTTGTTAACTATATTGCTAACTATATCAGGGAACAAAAATGAATCTTGGGGGATTCCAATACCTATAGGAGAATGAAAATATACCTCACTGATAGATTTGTGGATAACCTTAGAAGTATACATAACCAGGCAAGAAGAATATATGAGTTCCTCCTTACAGAACATCCAATTATTCCAGTGATGTACCATCTACCAAACATTCATAAATCATTATAGCCCCCCCAGGTCATTCAATCATCTCGAGGATTGGGTCAGTCTCCAGTAACCTTTCTGAATATATTGACAATTTCCTACAGCCCATGGTCAGCTAACTCAGATTCCACATCTGAGACACCATACATCTTCTGCAGTTAACTAAAGAGATTGTATGGAAACCAACATACATTTGGGCCACTACAAGCATTATACACTTGCATCAACCACACACAAAGCAAGGAGGCTACACAGTACAATTTGGATGTTTATGGTCTTTTATCCCCAAAACAAAAAGACTTCACTCTCAAAGGGATGAATTTCATTTTCAACAATAACTACTTCATGTTTGAGGGAGAGTTTTATTTACAGCTGTGTGACACAGCAATGGGCACAAAACTTCCCCCTGCAGGTTCATAGATGACATGTTCATAGATGACAGGTTCATAGATGACATCATCACCATATGGGATGGTGATATGGAATATTTGGAAGCGTTTTTGACATCATTGAACACCAATGACAGAAGGATTAGCTTCAGGAGTGTCACTAACTACATCCAGATTGAATTGCTAGATATAAGCTGTCTCATTCTGAGAACAGTAACATAATTACTCTGTAATGTGATGTGACGTCTATAGTCAACCAGATGAAATTGGATTTCCAAGATATATCCTTAATTTGATTAATTAAGTCTGCACTATCCAAAACATTGGAGGAAAGGGCTAACGCCAAGGGCTGTAGGTAGTTGTCCAGACCATCTCCCAAAAATCCAATACTACAGATAATCGGCCTCCCAGGAGGGGAGACCAATGTCTTATGGATCTTTGAGAGATGGTGGAACACGGCCATGGTTGTGAAAGGATTGTAAAGGAAGTCCATCTCATTAGCATCTAAGACCCCCAGGATATTCCCCTCATCAAGGAGTTCTCTCAAGTCAGACATGAATGAAAGGAAGATGGAAGTACAGCATAGGAGAGAGTATCCCCGAGTTGGCGTAACATCTCCCCGTGGTAGTCGTTTCTATGCTGCACTGCCACCGCCCCACCCTTGTCCGCATTTTTTATAACCAATTGTTTGTTGGTTTTTAAAGTTTTTTAGGCATGAGCCTCTCCCATGGTTAAATTGTTGCCAAGGGGTTTGTTAACTCCTAAAGAGAATTCATATCCAGAAGCCAGGATAGACATATCCCTTTCTACCATTTTTTTCAAAAGTAGTAATTGCATTCCCCTTAACAAACGTTGGATAAAAATTAGATTTTCTCTTTAACCCCAAGGCCCGTCTACCCAGAAATTTATGGGAATCAATTTGTGAATTTTGGTCTTGCAGCAATTCATTCAAGTCCTGTACATGACAGAAATCCCTGAAAGAGAGACCCTCTCTTGTAACAGCCAAATTAATATCAGAATCACATGTCATTACTCAAATCAGCACATACATTAGGATCATCCTCATTAACATCCACAGGTGCAGTAGAACCACCCTTCTTAAGAAATTTATTAATGGTTAACTTCCGGATGAACGTATGCAAGTCCACCACAGCATCAAAAAGGTTAAAGTTGGAGGCTGGGGTGAATTTGAGTCCTTTACTAAGAAGGGATAGTTCTTTATTGTTTAGCTCTACATTTGATATATTAATAATCCCTGTGGTATCATCTAATTGCTTTTCTTCCTCTTGTATGAGGACCCTTTTGGATCTCCCCTGTCTGCCCCTTCTTCTCCCCTATCGTTTTTTGACATGGAAAAGAAGGATATTTTCTGACTTTATGTTGGTTCCCGTCTTTCATCCTGCCTATTTCCCCAACCAGAACGTGTTGTCGGCCCTTTAGGGTTTTTTTCATTTTTAAACCTTTCTTCATTATCCGTGTTGCCCCTCTTTCTTTTTCTTCCCCTCCCCCCCCTCTTTTGTTATGTCCATTATATTTTTCATTTATTGTTTATTCATCATCATTATTTGTTATATATATTTTCCCTATATCTGTTTTGTCTCACTCAGCTTGAATCGCCCTGTTGGAAATTTTCAGCATCTCAAGACCCATCTGTATACTCTTTATGCTGCATCATTGCTGTTGCTCTCGTTGTTTTTTCTTTAAGACACTATTTGTGCCTATTTGATGCATTATATGTGTCAGGTTGGGTTATCAAACATAAGTAGATTTACTTATATAACTATCCAAAACTTAATGAAACATCAATTTCCTTCATTTGGAAATATGAGTTAGAGGTGCTACTTCTTTTATTTACACTCACCTCCCATTTCTTTCTTTTTCTTTTTCTTCTTTATTTTCTTCTACTCTCTTTCTCTCCTCTTTCTTTTTCTTTTCCTTTTTTTCTTTTTCTTTTCTTTTCTTCTTTTCTTCTCTCCTTCTCCTTTCCTCCCTCCCCAGTCCTCTATCTCTCCCCCTCCCTTTTCCCACTTCATTCCCTTCATTCCCTCTCTCCCTCTCTCCCTCACCCATTCTTTCCCCTGTCTTCTCCCTCTTTTCCTTTTTCCTTTCTTTTCTTTCTCTTTCCTTTTTTTCTCTTTCCCCTTTCTCTTTTCTTGGTGCTTTCCTTTCTTTCCTCCCGGATCCTGGATATACATACATATATGCAGTGTTCAACAAATCCATTCACCTACATGCCTGTGGCGACTGGATTTGACCCCGTGGCGACCTCCTCATGGCTGCCCAAGCATGGCGGGATTGGGGGTGGTACTAGGTGGCGAGTAGATTTTGTGGTTCGGCGAGTAGATTTTTGGGTGATTTGTCAACCACTGCATATATGTATGGTTTTAATGCCATGATAAATAAAGATATGCATTTTAGATATATATTGGTGTGTCTTCAGGATTAGAGAGGTTTATTATTGTTGAAGCTATGAATTGGTTGCTCAGCTATCTTAGTATTCTTGAGCAACTTGTGATTATATATTTATATTTAGGGTTATGATTATTTAATGGGGGATGTATTGTCTGACCATGTTGCTGTTGTTTTATTATTTTTAATCTTATAATGTTTGTAATGTTTTGTTTTTATTACACCAAGATGTTTTCCTCATTCAGGTGGTTTGCATTGTACTGCCATTTGGGGTTAATGTTAATGGCACTTGGGTATTATTAGCCGAATGACTGACGTCACTATCCATAATATGTATGGGATGTTTGTGAGTTTCTATAAAGCTTTGGGTATTGACATGAAGATCAACCAATCAGATCGTCTGTAAGCTGATGTTTAGGGAGACATAATGTGGTCTCAATAAAGTTTGGTCTAATTGAAACTCACACTTTAGCCTATCACAGTCCCTGCACGTAGGAGCTGGAAGCGGATTGGACAATGGGATGTGACGTCACTCATTGGCGCGATCGGCGCCTGTATTTATATATCGGCTGGTTTGTGAAGTATATTACACCTTGATAAAGGTCACACGGCCCGAAACGTGTAGGTGTGTTACCTGCTGTTGCTCTGAGGGGTCATGTTTTATCCACTTATGGAATAAAGTAGTTTTTGTGCAGCTGTGAGCCTCCTCCTGCTTTTTTAGGCAGTGCACTGCCTTTTTTTCACTTGTATCCTGCTTATCCTGCCTGGTGGACTGCACGCCGTCGAATTACCGCAATAGGACCACACTATGGATTGTGGAGGCAAACAGTGAGTCATTCCTGTGGGTTTCCATGCCCTTATTCAACACTGTATGGGATAATCTATGTACTGTGCATATGTGCCAGTGAGCACTAGGTACTAGTCCCCCACCCCTATTAGGGAGGTTATATTGTATACAGCTGTTATTGGAGTGCTCCTAGCGGAGATTTTTACATCTATTAATGGGACTTCTCAACTTCTGATGCACCAGTTACCCACACTCCTTAAACTTTGGGTGCAGCTTTTTTATGGCCAATTGTGTTTCATTTTTTTAATATAAGGTGTCACTTCGAGTGCTTATTTGCATGTCATTTCCCAGAATCCCTGGCTGCAGTGGAACTGTATGCTAAGATACAGTATAATGATGAAAAGCAGGGTTGCAGATCTGACTCAGACATGTGACTGTGCTCACAACTGCTATTTTGTTTTTTTATATGTCATTAGTACTGTTATGCTTCTGACTCCATTTAAGAGTAGTGCAGATATATTGGAATTAGGTAGAAAAGGGTATTTTGTTTGGTTTCTTGTTTGAACTTCGAAAACAATTTTTCAGTGACCTTTTTTTTTTTACCTGGTATCCTTAACTCCGCAGTCTGATATAAATACGTCAGCTATAATAGATCATTTACTAATTTCACCAAATCCCTGATTTTTTTCTGCTTTGCCTACTGACTCATGCCCTGGTTCATGTGGAAACAAAAGGACTTGTGTTTACTGTGCACAGTAATAGTTTTCAATGATTTCTGCCGTCCGGCCCTGAAACAAAACAAGTCAGTCAAGGAAACTTCATGTTTAGTGACAGCACAAAGAAAGAATTGCAAGTGACCTTGCCACTAGTAAGAAAAATCCCCCCCCCCCCCCCCCTACAGAAAGGGAAAGGAAAGCAAAAAGAGGGACCCCCTAGTGGGTTTAATAAAGAAAGTGCCATTAATGCAGAGACACCTAACTGGGGCGATAATATGAATCACAAGAAAGGTGCAAAAGACCAGCAACATGAAATTTGTTTTTCACACTTTTAGTGCAAAAACAACAGCTCTGGAGAGGAAGGTCATTCCACCTACGCATTAATCTCCAATCAAGCAGCACTCTGAAAATCAAAATGTGATTGCAAATCTCGCACATGCCAAGATCAAGGAGGCTTTTCATTTCAATCTACTGCTACTAGGAATTCTGCATTCATTATGGTTTGGGGGACAGGGGGTGAAGTGTGCAGGTACCAGCGCCAGTGCTTGCTTGATTGCACCATTAAATATCATGCTATGCACCTACGACTGAGATGTAATGAAAGAGGATAAAGGAACAGGACCAGATTTTGTTGGCAATTAACGTCTTTGCTGCCAGAAGGGTCAGCATCCTATTGCAGAGCAATTCGTTGCTGGCCCCTTTGGATGTGAATGGGTTAACCTTTGCCTAGTCATGTATATATATATATCTATATATATAATATATTTATATATATATGATATAATATATATATATATATATATATATATATATATATATAGTGCTTAAAATAACAGCTAAATCGATTGAAATCTGTTGAGTTATGCAAAAGATATCAGATCTGTTACAATATTTAATTATTTTTTTCAATTCCAGCTGTGATATTCTTGTTTTCATGCTAAATTCAGAAAAATGTTGAGGTTTGTTTATCATTTTGGAATTGTTATTCTTTTTCTTTGCAAGGCACCGATACCTTTGAAAGAATGCAACATCATGTTTTTTTTAAGTATACAGTCTTGTTCAAAGATTCCCTCTACAGAATCTTACAAATGATGAGACTTTGTTTCCTTTTGTTTCTTTATGAGTTGGGTTCATCTCAGGGACAGGTAGGCAAGTCCATTGGTGCTTGTTTTTTGTTTCCCTTTTACTGTTTGTCATACTATGTTTTAAATAGGTCATTTGCCAATTATATGGATGAATAGGTCCACAATAGAACATGAAGTAACAAGTTGTGGGGAGTTCCTCGCACAACCTTAATGAGAGAAGTTAAGTGGTTCACTCAGACACAGGTGGGAAATGTATTAATTTAGTCCTCATATAACAGGTAGCGATATTTTCACCAGTAGAGGAAAATGGAATAAGAGGCTCAGACTACACATCTTAGGCTGCGCTTATAGTGACGGCGACGCGACGGTCAGACTGCGGTCACTGGAAAAATCAAACAGAGATGACTTCCAGCGATCGCGACCAAGCCGTCGCTCCGTCGCACCACGCTTACTATAAGCTCACGCGACGGCGGCAATGCATTTGTTTTGCCGCGACATCGCGTCGCTGTTGCCGTCACTATAAGCGCAGCCTTACCCAGCAGATCCAAGCAACTGATTTCGCCAAATCCACTAGAAAGGACCCCGAACTGTGCAAGGAAACAAAGGGACTCATTTAGTTGCATAAGTAGTGGTATTCCTGAATCAATTTATGGACTAATTTGAAAAGTGCTTTTGCCCCCACACCACAAAATAAAATAGGAAAAAATGTGCATAACTTTGTGACCAAATTTTAGTTACTGAGTAAAATATTGGCAGCTTTATTTTTTTTAATTTACCAATTTATGCAACATAGTTTACGAATTTCTTACATCTGTCTTGGAGAAAAGCAATAACTGCCTTATATTGAATGAATTCCCTCACACAAGAATCGTATCAACTATCCCTCTCCACTTTTTCAAACCTATATCTTTTTATAGTGATGAGAGGTCTAGAATGAATCTTCCATTTAAGAAACTCTCTCACGACAAAACAGAGAACACAGGAGACATACAGTAAGCCAACAGGGAAATCACAAGTCAGAAAAAATTCTGAGTTCAACCCTGAATAAGTCTAGAGAAATAGAACCCAAAAGGCTATATATAACTGTATATCTGTAACTGTGATACTGAACATAGATGCAACCTGCGGGTGGGATGGCAGGGCCAAGTCTCTTCCCCGAACTTTCATGCCGCTTACAAGGTCAGTTGCTGAAGTATTCTGCATACAAAAACACCTATGGTTTTCTTTTAAATTATTATTTTCAATTTAGTACCTGTAAAATCCATCTGAAAACCAAACTCACTCATTTTGTTCTCTCGGCAGCTATGTAAAACTGCATGAGAGAATATCTGGGTTAGTCAGATAAAATCAAAGATGAGAAGCCTGACAATCACTGCTAATCAGTGCCATTTGACCCAGTTATCAAGTGTGATGCCTTATGGTGTCTTTCCCATAAGTATGTACAGGGACAACCATAGTAACGTGGGACGCAATAAAATACGAGCTGGTCCATTAATTACACTGCAACAGAGCTACAGAGATGTTGTGCAATTTAATCAGTAGTTCTTCATTCTACTCTCACTTTTGACCTCCATTTGTCTATTCTGGGTCCTTTATACAGTTCTTTAGTTGTTTAAATCAATAGAAAGCACCCAGGTTACTTGGTCACAGGAAGGCTCCCACATTCTGTGCACAATTTGTAGGGACAAGAGATTAAAGAACAATTACTGAAATGGCTATGGTTCATGGGACACCATTGCCCTACTTGGTCATAAAATTGAGCCCTAATAAGGTATTTTGAACACACATCATTTTCATAATTGAAGCAAGGTATTTTGTTACACGTGTTTTAGCTTGGATTTTAAGAAATAGCTAAAGAAGATAGAAACTGCTACCTGAAAATACATATACTATTGTATTATATAAAATTGTCCCTCTGAAAGGGTTGTTATATTCTCTTTGCTGCATCAAAACAAGTATTGGGGGTTATTCTATATACACAGAAGGGGCCATTCAAGTCAGTGGGAACTTGTATCCGGATACGGCAGAATGATTACTTTGGAGTACAAAAAATGTATCCTGTAGTCTGAGTAACCTCCTCTAATGGTTGGAACTCAAATTAGGGTACTTGATTAACACATTTTCTTAAATTTAAAGAAAATGTGTATAGACACTATTAAGCATACTGTGTATATACACGTTATGGATGTTTTATACAGAATCACAAAACTCATGTACTACTTCATACTGAGAGATCCAGTGACCCAGTCTGATTCTCTGGGCACCTCTAACCAATAGGTCTGAAAAGCTTAATAATATGCTGAATTTTATGTTGCAACATTTACAATGTGTCTTGTGACCTGTGGCACTGGCTAGAGTGACTAAGGACACCATTAAAATATGTAGATGTTACGACTAAACTAGCCAGTACGTATAGTTTAAATAATTTGTTTTAAATTTAATAATGATGTTTGTGAAGCCTGACATTTTACATCTTCCCCTTATAGGAACGTTGGTTGTACCATTGTCCTTCATAAAATATGCAAAAATGAGAGCCTAATAATTGCACACCGACTCTACTGTGAAATTGGTTCAGTGCATGGTTGTCAAATATGCAGCTTAAAAGCAGAAAGCAATTATATCCAAATAAACATTGAGATGCAGGGGCAGGATGGAGTAGTAGTGACTGTATGCCACAATTATTCTTTATTCTGCAGAACTCTTAAAGAAGCATGAAGCTTTACAGACACCAGTGTATTGGACAAAGAACCTTCTTATCTAACCTCAGCACATTCTTGTACCTTGTATTATCCTTCTTGATTCCCCTCTGTTTTTTATATTCACTTGAGATTCAGCAAGCATACTAGTACTTTTATTGCTTGTCCAGGACCCTAACGCTTTAAAAATTAACATGATGCAATATAAATTAAAACTCAGTAAAATAGTTTCTTCCAACCACCTAAAAGACTTGATTTCAACAACCTAAAATATATCAAACTTGAGACTGAAAAGAACATTATTTCCAAAAATAGGACATATAGGGGAGATTTAATAACCTCCAAAACGGTAATAACACTGCAATCCCTAGTGATACAACTGGAACTTCTGCTGCCTGCTTTCTGCTTCTTGAAGGAGGGAGCCCCTGAGTCTCCTCAAATAAGTACCTGTGTATATTGTGATAGAAGCGCATAGGAGAACAACAGCATGAGAAAATAGCCAAAC
Source organism: Ascaphus truei (assembly GCA_036426205.1). Lineage (NCBI taxonomy): Eukaryota > Metazoa > Chordata > Amphibia > Anura > Ascaphidae > Ascaphus > Ascaphus truei. The sequence goes on along the minus strand of WSYH01000228.1, from coordinate 46,583 downwards.
TTTAATATCAATGAAACACTTAAGATAGTAAAAACCAATGATAAATGTGCTGAAAATTAGTGTCTAAAGAATGCTTATAAAAATAGCATGTTCTTGTATAGCGCTGCTAGTTTTACATAGCACTTTACAGAGACAGGTCTCTGCCCCATGGAGCTTACAATCTATGTTTTTGGTGCCTGAGGCACAGGGAGATAAAGTGACTTGCCCAAAGTCACAAGGAGCCAACACCAGGAATTGAACCAGGCTCCCCTGATTCAAACTCGGTACCAGTCAGTGTCTTATTCACTGAGCCACTCCTTCTCCTTATCTACATGGATAGCCCAATCAGCAGTGAAGCTCCCTGGGATCTTTGAGTCCTCTGCAGGCTGGTAGGTTCAAGGATTTCCAAGCCTCCACTTGTAGTGATGTATATATATATACACACACACACACACACATACACACACATATATTTATATTTGCTACCCTGATGATAGATCCAAAACCTCAGGTATTACTACCTGCCTCACTGCATTCAGACTCTGCCCCTGCTTGATTTGAGCCTAAGAATTGAGTTGAGCATAAGGAAAAGTCACATGCAATCAGTTTCTGTTGACTTAAACCCTCTCCTCATTTACACGTTGGGGTTTATTTAATAAACCATGATAGTGCCGATTGGGGCACTATTGCCCAGAAACTGACTTCAATGGGAGCTTTGGTGCAATAGTTCCTCCGATCAGCACCATTGCCGATTAATAAATAACCCCCATTAGGCTTTAAATCAGTTTCAGATTCCACAAACTATCCACCAATGTGCTTTGACCTGGTCTCGGGGAGACCACTGCAAGGGTGAAAGGGTATTCTATTTTCCATGGGCACAGAATTCTTGACCTCATTGCTGAAACTGCTAGCAATTGTGGTGGTTGTTTTTAGTTATGTGAACATCAATTGGCCAATGAATGACCCGAGAACATTAGATCATTCCTCATAGGTCACTGAACATCTGTCAGATAATAGAGAGTGAATCACGCACTGCTTTGTAAATACGGTCCAGAATCTCTTCACTCCTGAAACAATACTTTCTAAATATCAATGTCAATATAGCATGATACTAAAAGCTAACTAGGCATTCCTTAATACAGTTTGTGTAATTTAATTTGTACTTAGGCGTTAAGGGAAATAATGTATTTATACCAATATTAAAAAAATTATTAACCTACAGTATTATACTAATATCCTATGTAACTAAGCTAAGGCCTAACAAATCCACCCCTGCAGTTTTCAACTGATTTGTAAATGTACAATCAACAATCATCACTATTTATGAATTGAGTTTATTTCCATAAGTAGCAAGATATGCATTAGAAGCAGAGATTTGTTTTAGTATATTTTTTTAAACTTTAGAATATATTTCTCTATGCAGTAAATTAGTTACACAAATTGGTATTCATTGTGGTCTAAAACGGACTTCAAGTTCACTACTTATTCGGAAAATAACTGGTGAAAAGCCTTGGGCCTCAGAGCTTTTGGATTGGGGACTCCTTTCATCATGTAAACAAACGCTTCAGATTTAAAGCTTTCCCATAATTGTTATGCTAACCTTGGAGCGAAACCTCTCCATTTGCATTTGAAGGAGATAAATATTAGGCAGAAAAGAAAGCACTCTTTTTAAAAGCATGAGAAAATGTCCTGTCTTTTTGGTTTTCGACTATCTGGGCAAGGCTCTGCTTTTTTCCCTTTCTCTCAGTGGCAAAGGCAAGAAAGAGGAAAAGGGAGCTTGGATGCTGGTAATCTTGCTGAAAGAGAATTAAGAAATTCCAGCAATATGTGAATGAATGAGACTTCCTATAGGGGAGGGGATGGGAAATTGTGCCTTTAAGGTTGGGGGGAACATAGGACAAAAAGCTTTGGAGTGGAGCAATGTAACATACATCTGCGTTTTGTTGTTTCGTCTTTATCTAGGCATAGATTCCTGATTTCAAAGCTAATTTTCTTTCTGGATTCCACTTTAACCTTTAAGAGGATGGAAAGTTAATGCTGCTTTATAGCTATTGTAGGCAATTAAATAACTTGTGTGCATTACACAAAGAGGGCCATGAGAGAATTACACATACACACATTAACACACACACACACACACACATATATATATATTTGTTTTATTTATTCGTATATATATATATATATTTATATATNNNNATATTATATATTAAAAAATAATATATATATAAATATATATATATATATATATTTATATAGTGTTTGAAAAAGAAGTACACCCTCTTGAATTCTATGGTTTTACATATCTGGACATAATAAAACACTGACATATTACCACCTGTCCTGATTTATTCACAAAATAAAGCCAAAATGGAGAGACATGTGCTGAAAACGAAGTATACCTTATGATTAATAGCTTGTAGACACCACCTTAGCAGTAATAACTTGAAGTACTGTAATCGTTTTCTGTATGACTTTTCAGTCTCAAATTGTTGTGGAGGAAGATTGTGCCCACGCGTATTTACAAACTTTGACTTAGAATCATTGAGGTTGTGGCATTTGTTTATGCAAGCTACTTCAGAGCGGCCAAAGCATTTTCAATCGGGTTGGGGTCTGGACTTTGACGGAGCCCGTTGCGCAAGCACCTTGATCTGTTTTTCTTTTGTATAGCCATTCTGGCTGTGTAATTTGCTGGTTTTACACTTGGGATCAATTGTCCTGTTGCATGACAATTTTCCTGGACAAGCTTTAGCTGTCGGACAGATGGCCCAACATTTGACTCTAGAATACTTTGGTACAGAGGAATTCTGGTCGACTCAATGACGCAAGGTTCAGTCCTGTGGCTGCAAAACAAGCCCAATATCATACGCTCCAGCCACCCCCCTCCACCACCGTGTTTATGACAGTTGGTATGAGGTGTTTTGCTGATATGCTGTGTTTGGTTTTTGCCAAACTCGCGCTGGGCATCTATGTCCAAACATCTTCCACTGTGTCTCGTCTGTCCAAGGGACATTGTTCCGAAGGTCTTGTTGGGTTTGTTCAGATGCAACTTTGCAAACCTAAGGCCATGGCTGCATGTCTTTTAGAGTGAAGAGGCTTGTTTCCTGGCAACCCTTCCAAACAAACCATACTTGTCAGTCTTTTCTAATTGTACTGTCCATGAACTTTACATTTAACATGCTAACTGGGAGGCGCTGTACTAGGTCTGATGTAACTGTTAGTTTTTTTGCAATTTCTCAGGAGCATTCGTCTGACGCTTGGTCAATTTGCTGGGGGACGTCCACTTCTGGGAAGATTGGCAACGTGTCTTGAATGTTTTCCCAACTTTGGTGAAGTAATCTTCCTCACGTAGGAATGGTGGACTTTAATTGTTTTAGAATGCCTTATAACCTTCACAGACAGCACCAGGACTCCACGTGCAACACACCCACACTGTAATGACGTACACCCAGCCCTCTAACTGTCATCAGGGTAGTCTTCTACCAAACCCACGTGATGAAAGCGTAGGGCTGGGGATGTCATCACACTGTGGGGGCATCGCACGTGGAGTCCTGGGCGTCCTAGTGATTCAGTCAGCTGGAATTTCCAAGGTGCTGGCATCTGATTATGCAGGAGCAGGGACGGGAGGCAACGACGGCATAGGATGAGCGCATGCGTGAGCACTTGGCCAGTATTTGGTTGTGCTACGAGTGATCAGTGTCTGCTATCCCTAGCCTCCATATCCTGAACTCCCCCCCCCCACCCCTTGACGCGCTTCACTTAGAACTTTCTGCTCCCGACGTATGGTTTGCTTTTTTTTATCTGTAATGCAATTCCTTGGGTGCTGTTTTACATAAATGTACGCAATTGTTAAAAAAGTTACATGCTATGGAGTTTGCGCTTCGGTTTGTTTTTTTTGTATATTATAATGTACTATAACTATAATACTATATATATATATAGATATATAATATCACTACTAATATAATTATCATAATATATATTTTAATTTTAAACACACACACACACCATGATCAGGTAAAAAAGGACCCTATTTATTTTCATGGTACTCTTATTATATTTTCTTTCTCATCAATCCTCATAGAAAATGTCAAATATGTGGTTCTGTACGTACAGTAGATAAACTATGATAAGAAGACAGTTTAGACAATAATCTGATGTTAAATTAATTATGTCACGGTATTTAGTCACAAGTACCAGATACATTTGCAGTGATGTCATGTACATTAACAAGGTATTTTTTCTTTTGTATTAAACTGTTTTAATCTTAGCGTGAAAACTAAGATATATAAGTTTGAGTTCAAAGAATGGTGCAAGGTGTGTGTTCAAAAACCTCCTCCTGCATGATAACGTACGCCCGAAGACGAGACGGCCCCTCTGATTGCATAATAATATCGTGTTTTCAACCTCTCCCACTCCTGCACTAACGTTTTACAAATTGTTTTTTTCGATCTCGCCTAGCGACCATTTATCAGAAAACAAATTACGTAACCGTTTGGCCATAATTTTGCTCGTCTCACAACTTGATAACCATGCTATCATCTATTCCTAAACATCATTTTGAAACAAGGCACTTGATGAGGTCATCATGCCATCACGATTCCAAAGAATATTATTAGATTATATAAATAATTTTACAATTTTCACAATCTACTGTGCACAATATGATACAAATATTCATGAAAAGTAGTGATTTTTCGGCAAGAATGCCAAAAAGTAAAAAGAGATTTTTTTCTGAACAGTTTATATAACACATAGTATGTGTTTTTTAAGGGAGAAGGGAGTGGCTCAGTGAGCATGAGGCAAAGACATCACTCGCACTGAGTTTGTGCAGGGGACCTGGTTCAATTCCCCGTGTTGCTCCTTGGACCGCTTGGGCAAGTTCACCAAAATAAAGAAATATTATCGCCTGTTCCTCAGGCACCAAAAACAGAGATTGTAAAGCTCACCACGGGGCATGAACCGTGTGCTTGAAATGTCTCTTAAAGTGCTAAAGTGCTACGGAAAACTAGCAGCACTATTACAAGAACATGCTAGAGTCTTATTATTAATGTATGCAAAGATCTGGAATTCAGCAAAACTAACCACTTCCCACTCGTGAGTCAGTAAACAGTTCTTAGAGATGTGATCAAAAGGTATTTATACTTTTGCTTTCGGTGTTGGTTCTCAGTTACAATCACCAAACACGCTAGATAAGCATTTTTTATACAATAAACGAAGCAAGACACAAATCGCTCCAAACACCAACAACGGTGAAACCCATTGGTCTCAGTGCTATCCGGAGAGAAGGAGAATCCTTGGCCAGGTGCACCTGCATGGTCATGGAGAAGGTTGGCATGATCCCCAGCCCCATGCTCTTATTATATAGCATATAATTGAAGAGTTGTAGCAAATAACTACTTAAAGACTGAGTCACATTCCTTTGTAGTAACAACCTTCTAATGGGGGCCTATGCTATAAGCTCTTCATAAAAAAAATCGCAGTGCTTTTATGATTCCGCCAGTTTTTTTAGTTAAAGCGCTGCTAATCATGGTATTCAGAAAGCTCAATTACCTGTGATAGCAATAATTTCCCAAAAACGAGGCGGAGTAGCAGGCACGTGAGGATTACTTCCTTGAAATAAAGGGACAAATCCGGCAATTTCACGTCCGCTCCAGCTTGCAGAGAGAGCTGCTCAGAGAAGAGGGTGCCCCCTCCTCCGGCGATATTCTCGCCACAATACCAAAGTTTTTTCATATAAAATGTAATACTAGGTAGATGAGGCAGGGGGTTCGGAGCAAGAACTGCGTTGATTTGAGGTCCGGGGACCCCCTGCTTCCGAGATAAAGGGCCCGTTAGGATGCTGGTATCCCTATGCATTTAAATGTCCCGCATCACGTGACCGCCGGAAATAACATGCATGAGATACCAGCACCCTATACCGGTGGCCTTTATTCGGGAAGCAGGGGTTCCCCGGCAACTCAAATGAAGCGGTTCTTCTCCGGAGACCCCCTGCTTTCATCTACACTAGTATACATTTTAATATGAAAAAACTTTTGATTGCTTGCGAGAATATGCGCCGGGAGAGGCACCTCTCTCTGAGCACTCTCTCTGCAGCTGAAAGAAATTGCCGGATTGTCCTCTTATTTCAGAGAAGTAATCATCACGTTGCTGCTACTCGCCCGTTTTGGGGAATTTTGCTATCACAGGTAATTGAGAGCTTTCTGAATACCATGATATAGCAGCGCTAAAAAAACTGGCGAAATATTAACAGCACTGCGATTTTTTTGTTTTATGAAGGCTTAGCATAGCCCCATAGAGTTGTTTTTCTACAAAGAAATGTGACTCATCAGTTTAAGTATGTATTTGTGTACAACTCTCAATAATATGCTATAAATAAGAGCATGGGTGGGGATAATGCCAGAAACTTCTCCAAGGACCATGCAGGTGCCCTGGCCAAGGATTCCCCTCTCTCTCTCAGGATAGACTAGACCAATTGGGGTTTCACCATAGGTGTTGGGGTTGGAGCGTTTTCCTGTCGTATGCTATCTAGCTGTGCAAGTGTAACTGAAACATTAACGAAGCAAAGTAAAATCCTTTTTGATCACATCTCTAAGACTGTTTACTGACTCAGAGAGTGTGCAAGTTATTTGCTGAATCCAGATCTTGCATAACATTAATAATAAATAGTAATGTTCTTGTAAGTGTCTGCTAGTTTTCCGTTACAGCACTTTACAGAGACATTTTTCACAGCACAGGTTCCTGGCCCCGTGGAGCTTACAATCTATGTTTTTGGTGCCTGAAGGAAAACAGGCGATAAAGTGACTTGCCCAAGGTCACAAGAGGCCAACACGGGAATTGAACAGGTTCCCCTGCATCAAACATCAGTGCGAGTGAGTGTCTTTGCTCATGCTCACTGAGCCACTCTCCTTCTCCCTTAAAAAAACATACTATGTGTATACATAAACTGTTCAGAAAAAAAATTCTTTTTACTTTTTGCATATCTTGCAGAAAAATCAACTACATTTTCATGAATATTTGATCATACGTGTGCACAGTAGATTGTGAAATTTAACATTATTTGATAATCTAATAAATATTCTTGGAATCGATGGATGGAATGATGACCTCATCAAGTGCATTGTTCAAAAATGATGTTTAGTGAAGATGATAAGCATGTTATCAAGTGTTGGAGACAGAGCAAAAATTATGGCTCCAAAACGGTTACATAATTTTTTTCTGATAAAATGGTCGCTAGGAGGACTGAAAAAAAACAAATTTGAAAAACGTATAGTGCAGGAGTGGGAGCAGTTGGATAAACACGATATTAATTATGCAATCAGACAGGGGCGTTCTCGTTCTTCGGGCGACTGTATCAGCAGGAGGAGGATATTTTAACCACACTTGCACCATTCTTTGAACTCAAACTTTATAATAATCTAGTTTTCAGCTAAGATTAAAACAGTTTAAACAAAGAAAAACTATTCCTTGTTTAATGAACATGAACTACTTGCAATGTATCTGGTACTTGTTGACATAATACAGTGACATACATTTAATTAATCAGATGATTGTCTAAACTGTGCTTCTTATATAGTATTTAATCTACTGTACGTAACAGACCACAATTGGTGGAACTTTTCATGAGGATTGAATGGAGAAATATATAAGAACAATGAAAAATAAAAGGGTCCTTTTTACTCGATATGGTGTTGTGTGTGTGGATATATATATATAGTTAAGAATAATATATATTTATATATAATATATATTATATATATATATATAACATAATTATATACACAAAAACAAAACAGAAGCGCAAACTCCATAGCATGTAACTTTTTAACAATTGAGGTACATTTATTAAAAACAGCAGCCCAAAGGATTGCACTTACAGGATTAAAAAAGCAAACATACGGGGAGAGAAATCTCTAAGTGAAGATCGTCAATGGGGGTGGGGAGTTCAGGATAGGCAGTGGTTACACACTGATCAGAGCTAGCCACAACCAAATCCGTCACGAAGCGGGCGCCAAATCGCTAGTATGCGTGTCAGTGCCTCCACGTCCTATGCTCCTGCATAGATCAGATGCCAGCACTTGGAAATTCAGCTGACTGAATCACTTTAGGACGCCCAGGACTCCACGTGCATGCACCCACATGTGATGACATCACCAGCCCTACGCGTTGTTCATCACGTTTGCGCGCGAGTACCCCTGATGAAGTAGGGTGGTGACGTCATCACGGTGGGTGTGTGCACGTGGAAGTCTCTGGTGCTGTTGTGAAGGGTTTATAAGGCCATTTCTAAAACCAATTTAAAGTCCCACCATTCTTACAGTGAGAAAGATTATTCAAACAAGTTGGAAAACATTTCAAGACAGTTGCCAATCTTCCCAGAGTGGACGTCCCAAGCAATTGACCCCAAGGTCAGACCATGCCTGCTCTGAGAAATTGCAAAAAACTAACAGTTACATCCGAGACTTAACAGGCCTAGTTAGCATGTTAAATGTTAAAGTTCATGACAGTACAATTAGAAAAGACAGCTGAACCAAGTATGGTTTTGTTTGGAAGGGTTGCCAGGAAACAGCCTCTTCACTCTAAAAAAACATGGCAGCATGCTAGGTTGGCAAAAAGTTGCATCTTGAACAAACACAAGGACTTCTGGGAACAATGTCCTTTGGGACAGACGAGGACCAAAGTGAAGATGTTGGCCATAATGCACAGCGCCGAGTTGGCAAAAACCAACACACGCATATCAGCACAAACACCTCATAACCAACTTGTCAAAACACGTGGTTGAGTGGAGCGGTGATGATTGGGCTTGTTTTGCAGCACAGAGACCTGGGAACCTTGCAGTCATGAGTCGACCATGAGATTCCTCGTATACCAAAGTATTCTAGAGTCAAATGTGCAGGCATCGTCCGACAGCTAAAGCTAGTCGAAATTGGGTCATGCAACAGACAATGATCCAAGTAAACCAGGCACAAATTATACAACAGAATGGCTAAAAAAAGAAAGAATCAAGGTTGTTGCAATGGCCAGTCAAAGTCCAGACCCCAACCCGATTGAAATGCTTTGGCGGACCTGAAGAGAGCTGTGCATAAACAAATGCCCACAAACCTCAATGATCTGAAGCAAAGTTGTAAGAAGAGTGGGGCACAATATTCCTCCACACAATGTTAGAGACTGATAAAGTCATACAGAAAACGAGATTACAGTACTTCAAGTTATACTGCTAAAGGTGGTCTACAAGCTATTGATAGTATAAGGGATACTTAGTTTTCACACTGGCTTCTCCATTTTGGCTATTTTTGTGAAATAAATCATGACACGGTGTGGTGTGTGTGTAATAGGTCAGTGTGTTGTTATTATGTCCAGATATGTAAAAAACCATAGAATTCAAAGAGGGTGTACTTTCTTTTTCAAACAACACTATAGAGTTATATATATTATATATCATATATATATATATATATGTTTTTTTATAGATATATATATAATAAAAATTATATATTATACGAATAAATAAAACAAAAATATATATGTGTGTGTGTGGTGTGTGTTAATGTGTGTATGTGTAATCTCTCATGGCCTTTTGTGTAATGCACACAGAGTTATTAATTGCCTAAATAGCTATAAAGCAGCATTAATTTCCATCCTCTTAAAGGTTTAAAGTGGAATCCAGAAAGAAAGTAAATTAGTTTGAAAATCAGGAATCTATGCCAGATAAAGACGAAACAACAAAACGCAGATTGTATGTTACATTGCCCACTCCAAAGCTTTTTGTCCTATGTTCCCCCCAACCTTAAAGGCACAAAATTTCCTATCCCTCCCTATAGGAAGTCTCATCATTCACATATTGCTGGAATTTCTTAATTCTCTTTCAGCAAGATTACCAGCATCCAAGCTCCCTTTCCTCTTTCTTGCTTTTGCCCAACTGAAGAGAAAGGGAAAAAAGCAGAGCTTGCCCCAGATAGTCGGAAAAACCAAAAAGACAGGACATTTTCTCATGCTTTTAAAAGAGGGCTTTCTTTTATGCCTAATATTTATCTCCTTCAAATGCAAATGGGAGGTTTCGCTCCAAGGTATAGCATAACAATTATGGGAAAGCTTTAAAAATTGAAAGCGTTTGTTTTACATGATGAAAGGAGTCCCCAATCCAAAAGCTCTGAGGCCCAAGGCTTTTCACCAGGTTATTTTCTCCGAATAAGTAGTGAACTTTGAAGTCCGTTTTAGACCACAATGAATACCACAATTGTGAGACTAATTATGCATAGGAGAAATATATTCTAAAGTTTAAAAAAAATATACTAAAACAAATCTCTGCTTCTAATGCATATCTTGCTATTATAGGGAAATAAACTCAATTCATAAATAGTGATGATTGTGATTGTACATTTACAAATCAGTTGAAAACTGCAGGGTGGTGGATGTTGTTAGGCCTTAGTTAGTTACATAGGATATTAGTATAATACGTAGGTTAATAATTTTTTATATTGGTATAATACATTATTTCCCTTAACGCCTAAGTACAAATTAAATTACACAAACTGTATTAAGGCAATGCCTAGTTAGCTTTTAGTATCATGCTATATTGACATTGATATTAGAAAGTATTGTTTCAGGACGTGAAGAGATTCTGGACCGTATTTACAAAGCAGTGCGTGATTCACCTCTATTTATCTGACAGATGTTCAGTGACCTATGAGGAATGATTTAATGTTCTCGGGTCGTCTTCATGGCCAATTGATGTTAACATAATAAAATAACAACACAACAATTGGATAGCAGTTTCAGCAATGAGGTCAAGAGTTCTGTGCCATGGAAAAATAGAATACCTTTCACCCTTGCAGTGGTCTCCCCGAGACCAGGTGCAAAGCACATTGGTGGAATAGTTTGTGGAATCTGAAATAGATTTAAAGCCTAATGGGGGGTTATTTATAATCGGCAATGGTGCTGATCGAGGAAACTATGCACCAAAGCTCCCATTGAAGTCAGTTTCTGGGCAATATGCGCCAATCGGCACTATCATGGTTTATAAATAAACCCCAACGTGTAAAGAGGAGAGGGTTAAGTCAACAGAAACTTGATTGCATGTGACTTTTCCTTATGCTCAACTCAATTCTTAGGCTCAAATCAAGCGGGGCAGAGTCTTGAATATGCAGGTGAGGCAGGTAGGTAGTGTAAACCTGAGGTTTTGGATCTATCATCAGGTAGCAAATATAAATATATGGTGTGTGTAGGTGTGTGTGTGTGTGTGTATATATTATACATCACTACAAGTGGAAGGTGGAAATCCTCTGAACCTACCAGCCTGCAGAGGACATCAGAAGATCCCAGGGGGCTTCACTGCTGATTGGGGTCATCCATGTAGATAAGGAGAAGGAAGTGGCTCAGTGAATAAGACACTGACTGGTACCGAGTTTGAATCAGGGGAGCCTGTTCAATTCCTGGTGTTGGCTCTTGTGACTTTGGGCAAGTCAACTTTATCTCCCTGTGCCTCAGGCACCAAAAAAATAGATTGTAAGCTCCATGGGGCAGAGACCTGTTCTGTAAGTGCTATGTATTAAAAACTAGCCAGCGCTATATACAAGAACATGCTATTTTTATAAGCATTCTTTAGACACTAATATTTCAGCAATTTATCATTGGTTTTTACTATCTTAAGTGTTTCATTGATATTAAAGTTTTGGCTAATGTCCATGCTGTTGTTCTCCTATGCGCTTCTATCACAATATACCACAGTGTTACATTTTTGAGGAGACTCAGGGCGCTCCCTCTTCAAGAAGCAGAGAATAGCAGGCAGCAGGAAGTTCCAGTGTTATCACTAGGGATTTGCAGTGTTATTACCGTTTTGGAGGGTATTAAATTCTCTCCATATGTCCTATTTTTGGAAATAATGTTCTTAGTCTCAAGTTTGATTATTTTAGGTTGTTGAAATCAAGTCTTTTAGGTGGTTGGAAAACTATTTTACGTGAGTTTAATATATTGCATCATGTTATTTTTAAAGCGTATGGTCCTGGACCAAGCAAAAAGTACAGTATGCTTGCTGAATCTCAAGTGAAATAAAAAACAGAGGGGAATCAAGAAGGATAATACAAGGTACAGATGTGCGGAAGGTTAGGAGATAGAAGGTTCTTTTTGTCAATACACTGGTGTCTGTAAAAGCTTATCTTTCGAAAAAGAAAGTACACCCTCTTTGAATTCTATGGTTTTACATATCTGGACATAATAACAACACATGACATATTACACCGTGTCATGATTTATTTCACAAAAATAAAGCCAAAATGGAGAAGCCATGTGTGAAAAACTAAGTATACCTTATGATTCAATAGCTTGTAGAACCACCTTTAGCAGTAATAACTTGAAGTACTGTAATCGTTTTCTGTATGACTTTATCAGTCTCTAACATTGTTGTGGAGGAATATTGTGCCCACTCTTCTTTACAACTTTGCTTCAGATCATTGAGGTTTGTGGGCATTTGTTTATGCACAGCTCTCTTCAGGTCCGGCCAAAGCATTTCAATCGGGTTGGGGTCTGGACTTTGACTGGGCCATTGCAACACCTTGATTCTTTTCTTTTTTAGCCATTCTGTTGTAAATTTGCTGGTTTACTTGGGATCATTGTCCTGTTGCATGACCCAATTTCGGACAAGCTTTAGCTGTCGGACAGATGGCCTCACATTTGACTCTAGAATACTTTGGTATACAGAGGAATTCATGGTCGACTCAATGACTGCAAGGTTCCCAGGTCCTGTGGCTGCAAAACAAGCCCAAATCATCACCGCTCCACCACCGTGTTTGACAGTTGGTATGAGGTGTTTGTGCTGATATGCTGTGTTTGGTTTTTGCCAAACTCGGCGCTGTGCATTATGGCCAAACATCTTCACTTTGGTCTCGTCTGTCCAAAGGACATTGTTCCAGAAGTCTTGTGGTTTGTTCAGATGCAACTTTGCAAACCTAAGCCATGCTGCCATGTTCTTTTTAGAGTGAAGAGGCTGTTTCCTGGCAACCCTTCCAAACAAACCATACTTGTTCAGTCTTTTTCTAATTGTACTGTCATGAACTTTAACATTTAACATGCTAACTGAGGCCTGTATAGTCTGATGTAACTGTTAGTTTTTTTGCAATTTCTCAGAGCATTGCATGGTCTGACCTTGGGGTCAATTTGCTGGGACGTCCACTTCTGGGAAGATTGGCAACTGTCTTGAATGTTTTCCACTTTTGAATAATCTTTCTCACTGTAGAATGGTGGACTTTAAATTGTTTAGAAATGGCCTTATAACCCTTCACAACAGCACCAGGACTCCACGTGCACACACCCACACGTGATGACGTCACCAGCCCTACTTCATCAGGGGTACTCGCGCAAACGTGATGAAACGCGTAGGGCTGGTGATGTCATCACATGTGGGTGCATGCACGTGGAGTCCTGGGCGTCCTAGTGATTCAGTCAGCTGAATTTCCAAGTGCTGGCATCTGATCTATGCAGGAGCAGAGGACGTGGAGGCACTGACAGGCATAGCGATTTGGCGCCAGCTCGTGACAGGATTTGGTTGTGGCTACGAGCTGATCAGGTGTACCCTGCCTATCCTGAACTCCCCCACCCCCATTGACGTCTTCACTTAGAGATTTCTCTCCCACGTATGGTTGCTTTTTTTAATCCTGTAAGTGCAATTCCTTTGGGCTGCTGTTTTTAATAAATGTACTCAATTGTTAAAAAAGTTACATGCTATGGAGTTTGCGCTTCGTTGTTTTTTGTAATATTATGTATAATAAATATACTATATATATATTAGATATATATATATATATACATATATATATATACACACACACACACCATGATCAGGTAAAAAAAGGACCCCTTTTATTTTTCATTGTATCTTATATATTTCTCCATCAATCCTCATGAAAATGTTCACAATTGTGGTTCTGTTACGTACAGTAGATTAATACTATATAAGAAGCACAGTTTAGACAATCATCTGATGTTAATTAAATGTATGTCACTGTATTATGTCAACAAGTACCAGATACATTGCAGTAGGTTCATGTTCATTAAACAAGGAATAGTTTTTCTTTTGTATTAAACTGTTTTAATCTTAGCTGAAAACTAAGATTATTATAAAGTTTGAGTTCAAAGAATGGTGCAAGTGTGTGTTCAAAATATCCTCCTCCTGCTGATACGTACGCCCGAAGACGAGAACGCCCCTGTCTGATTGCATAATTAATATCGTGTTTATCCAACTGCTCCCACTCCTGCACTATACGTTTTTACAAATTTGTTTTTTTCAGTCCTCCTAGCGACCATTTTATCAGAAAAAAAATTATGTAACCGTTTTGGACCATAATTTTTGCTCTGTCTCCAACACTTGATAACATGCTTATCATCTTCACTAAACATCATTTTTGAACAATGCACTTGATGAGGTCATCATGCCATCATCGATTCCAAAGAATATTTATTAGATTATCAAATAATTGTTAAATTTCACAATCTACTGTGCACACGTATGATCAAATATTCATGAAAATGTAGTGATTTTTCTGCAAGATATGCCAAAAAGTAAAAAGAATTTTTTTCTGAACAGTTTATGTATACACATAGTATGTGTTTTTTAAAGGGAGAAGGAGTGGCTCAGTGAGCAGTGAGCAAAGACACTCACTCGCACTGAGTTTGATGCAGGGGAACCTGGTTCAATTCCCCGTGTTGGCTCCTTGTGACCTTGGGCAAGTCACTTTATCGCCTGTTCCTCAGGCACCAAAAACATAGATTGTAAGCTCCACGGGGCAGGAACCTGTGCTTGAAAAATGTCTCTGTAAAGTGCTACGGAAAACTAGCAGCACTATACAAGAACATGCTATTATTATTATTAATGTTATGCAAAGATTCTGGATTCAGCAAATAACTTGCACACTCTGAGTCAGTAAACAGTCTTAGAGATGTGATCAAAAAGGATTTTACTTTGCTTCGGTTATGTTCTCAGTTACAACTTGCACAGCTAGATAGCATACGACAGGAAAAACGCTCCAAACACCAACACCAGGTGAAACCCCAATTGGTCTAGTCTAATCCTGAGAGAGAGAGGGGAATCCTTGGCCAGGGCACCTGCATGGTCCATGGAGAAGGTTCTGGCATTATCCCCAGCCCATGCTCTTATTTATAGCATATTATTGAGAGTTGTAGCAAATACATACTTAAACTGATGAGTCACATTTCCTTTGTAGTAAACAACTCTATGGGGCCTATGCTATAAGCCTTCATAAAAAAAAATCGCAGTGCTGTTTAATTCGCCAGTTTTTTTTAGCGCTGCTATCATGGTATTCAGAAAGCCTCAATTACCTGTGATAGCAAAATTCCCAAAACGGGCGAGTAGCAGGCAACGTGATGATTACTTCTCTGAAATAAAGGACAAATCCGGCAATTTCTTTCAGCTGCAGAGAGAGCTGCTCAGAGAGAGGTGCCTCTCCCGGCGCATATCTCGCCAGCAATCAAAAGTTTTTTCATATAAAATGTAATACTAGTGTAGATGAGCAGGGGGTCTCCGGAGAAGAACCGCATTCATTTGAGTTCCGGGGAACCCCTGCTTCCCGAGATAAAGGCCCCGTTATAGGGTGCTGGTATCTCCAATGCATTTTATTTCCGCGGTCACGTGATGCGGGACATTTAAATGCATAGGAGATACCAGCATCCCATAACAGGGCCTTTATCTCGGGAAGCAGGGGGTCCCCGGACCTCAAATCAACGCAGTTCTGCTCTGGAGAACCCCTGCTCATCTACACTAGACTTACATTTTATATTAAAAAAGCTTCATTAACTTAGCGGCTAGCCGCTAAGGAAATGAAGGGGTTAAACCTCAGAAGCCTGTTTCATGGGGCAGAGGGGGTAGATGAAGGGGTTACCCAGTCCCGCTACCCCCCGGTAGGCCTAAACATCCATCCGTGGGGATACTACACCCTTCACCCAATCCCTCTATCCCCAAGAAACAAAAATAAACATAACAACCCTACTACTCACCTCCCCAACCCCCAACAACCCCCCCAAACAAATACAGTACAGTAATGGGCAAAATTACTATTATCCACGTATAGATAATAATGCATTTGCCCATTATAAAATCAAACATTAGCCAGCCAGCATAAATAAAGTAAATAAAACATTCAACTTACCCCTGACATCATGAAGGGTATCCTCATCAGCATACTCCAGGTCCATGTCCTCCGTTGCCAGAAAGAATACAAGGAAAAATACAATCTAATGGCCCCTAACCCATTTATCACCCTAGCGATTATTAACCTCTATAGTAATTAAGGGGTTAACTTTCCCTCCCCCACTACCCACCCGGGAGGCTTAACCACCCACCCCAGGACCACTAACCCCACCCTCTACCATTAATTGGCATACTGGTACATCATACCCATATAATATGGGCATGATAAGCAGTCAATGGTCACCCTAATAAAAAAAAGCATGAAGGCCAAAAATACACAATAATAAAAGATATACAGAAGCCCCTAAACACCCCAATTCAAGAAATAAAAGCACTAGCCAACCAATTAAATAAATAAAAGCACTAGCTAACCAAGTAAATAAATGAAAGCACTAGCCAACCAATTAAATAAATAAATAAAAGCACTAGCCAACCAATCAATTCAAGAAATAAAAGCACTAACCAACAAAACAATTAATTCATTTCAAACACTAGCCAACAAAACAATTAATTAATTTAAACCAGTGGCCAACATGACAAATAATTCCACTTGCACTTTGGCTGAGCATAGTTCCAGTTAGCGCTGTTCTCCCACTTCCTGTTTCCATGTCCTGCCTTGCCTTGTCTCCTAGCACCTTGTTTCAGATTGACCTCCTGTGTACTGACCCAGCTATTACTTTGGACTCCGCACTTCTGGCTTACCGACCCGGTTTACCTCTGACCTTCCGCATCTCTCCAACCCTGTCCACAGTTTATGGACCTCTATGCTTCTACTGGCTTCAACCCCTGACCACAGCTAAACAGACACTGACTTCTACTGGCTCCTACCTCAGACCTTGGCAATTACTTAACCATTCTACTCTACTCCATTCTACTCTAATCCTGAACAGTTGTCTGACCATCCGCACTCCGGACGTGCCCCCGTGGCTGTGGGTGGCATTTATACCCATTCCCACCTCAGTACCAGGGTCCCGCCTTGTTTGTGGTGAGCACAGCGTTATAATTTGATCTGGCAGCCTGAGCTGTTCTTTCCCAAAGGAAGGAATTTCATGGGAAACTCCACCCCTGTGCCTTTTTTCTTTAAAACAATTCGGCCGCAGAAAGAAATTATGATGTTAGAAGTCGGGCTCTAGAAGAATGGAGATATTTGCTTGAGGGGGCAACTTCTCCAATCATAATACTTACAGATCACAAGAACCTCAAATATATTGAAGGAGCAAAAAGACTTGGGACGTGTCAGGCGAGGTGGGCTCTCTTCTTCACTCGGTTCAACTTTGTGATCTCTTATTGTCCAGGATCCAAGAACGTCAAAGCAGATGCTCTATCCAGTCAATTCTCCCCAGACGACTGTCACGGGAACTTGTGAGAGGCCTATATTATACACCAGAAATACCTCGACATCACGAAAATACATGAAGACAACTGAGTATAGGACTGACACTGATTTATATGCAATTCCAGTCATAAATCAGTGGTGAGGTTGACAGTCTTACCCCAGAGTAAAAATCCTCCCACCCCAGGACATTTAAAAACTGCTATTCCTATCTAAATAACTTCATAAGTTCAGTTCAGTAATACTTACTGGCACGCGAGCCATATTAATACATTCCGGCACGCATGACGCTCCCAATGAGACTAAATATTACCGTGTAATACTAAAATTAAGAGAGATATTAATATCTGTCTCTTAGTACCTGCTAGACATCATGTGTCTGTAGTCATTATTTGCGACTCGGTCCAACGGATACTCACATGTAACTTTAAGCATGTTCATCTGAGGACATCTCATGATATTCTTATATTTAATAAGGTCACTCATTCTGATATCTCCTTCTGTAGCCGCACCCCTGGCCCCCATAAAACCCCTTGTCAAGAAATGCTTTGAAGCTGGGCCTCCTGTGTAGAGAACATTTGTCACAGGTGCTAAATTTCACACCCAATGCTCCAGACATTGCCCTTATCTGTCTCTACCAGCAATATACACTCGGCCTGCAACTATGTGTTAACATACACCAAACCCCCTCTGTACTTTTCACACCCAACTTCAATCAAGCCTTTTGAAGCCCAGATATTTCTGAAAAGACACCACACATATTTGTGTTTTCCTAAAACTTTAGCTCATTAACCCATTAAGCCCCAGTGTGTGTGGTGCAGACACTTACATGGTGATAATACATTGTAACAGGGGAACACATATTTTCATGTTGCAGCAAGGTAAAAAACACATTACTGGACCACAGTCCAGTTAACCCCTTGCTTCCCAAGTGAGAGCAGGGGGTGGCCAAATGGGGTGTAACCCCTTTAATACCGGGCCAAACCCCCTCTCCCATGACAACGACACAAAGGAGATAGAGCAGGGGCCCATAATTCCATCTTCTCAGATAATTTCTACAGTTTCATCTTCACTCATGCAGCAGATTTCACAGGCCAAGGCAAAGGATCCCAGGTCAATATCCACCCGCTCATCCAAACTATTTGTCGTCGTCCCCCCCAATTTCAAAGTGAGGTATTGCAATGTGGTCATAACTCCAAGATGGCTGGTCACACTGGAGTCAGGAAGACATGTGATTTCCTTGAATGAATCTTTTGGTATCCAGAGATCCGCAAAGACGTGGAGGAATTTTTGGCAGCCTGCGTTGTATGCGCTCAGACTAAAGTGCTGAGGACGTTATCCTGTGAGTTGCCCAAGCCCTTGCCAGTTCCCACTCGCCCGTGGACCCACCTTTCCATGGATTTTATTGTGGAGCTGCCTCTCTGCAGATTCAAACGATAAGCCCATTTTGTTGCACTCAGGAAGCTACCCATGGCCTCTGAACTATCAGAGATCTTTATTAAGGAGATATTCCACCACCATGGTGTCCCGACGGATATAGTCTCAGACCGCAGATCCCAATTCGGCTCCAGATTTTGGAAAGCCTTCTGCCAAAGTATTGGTATCTCCCTACATATCTCTTCTTCCTACCATCCCCAGTCCAATGGTCTCACGGAGAATGCCAACCAGTCCTTAGAACAAATCCTCCGCTGCTTTGTTTCAGAACTACAGGACGACTGGGTTGATCTGCTCCCATGGGCCGAGTTTTCCCGCAATTTCATGAGGCATGATTCAACACTGTAATCACCGTTCTTTTGTACCTACGGTATTATCCTGCTCCCCTTCCTTCTTCCAGTCCCATCTCCGGAGTTCCTGCAGTGGATGATAAGATCCAAGAACTCCAATTACTCTGGAAGAAAATACAGGCCAATCTGACCAAAGCTGCCCTCCAGCAAAAAACCCAGGTGGATAAACATCGACGACCACCTCCCCCGTTTCAAGTGGGAGATCAGGTTTGGCTGGCTACAAAAAATATCCGGCTGAAACTGCCTTCCACCAAACTCATGCCCAAGTTTATTGGACATTACAAAATCCTGAAACAGGTCAACCTGGTGGCGTTCAAACGGGAACTTCCGGATAGCTTAAGAATACCCCCAGTGTTCCATGTCTCCCTCCTTCTAGACCATTCTTGGTGGATGGCCAGGAGGAATTTGAAGTACACCAGATACTGGATTCCCATAGATCTTGTGTCAGGCTACAGTACTTGGTCCATTGGAAGGGTTATGGACCGAGGAGGATTCATGATCAAATCCAGGGATGTCCATGCTCCCAACCTGGCCCGGGCATTTCATCTGAAATTTCCTGCCAAATCAGCTTAGATCGCCCAGAGGTCTCTCATCAAGAGGGGGGTATTGTAAGGATTCTGTTCGATCCATTCCGGGTTTTACTGCGGTTTGGATTTTCCAAGTTGCCTGCCCTTTCTGCTCACTTTGGCCATGTTGGTTACTGGCAGCCTGCTATATAAGGCTGCAGTTCCTAGTGCGAGTTGCCGAGCAAGGTTTTACTTTTGCAGTTCCTGTTGTCTACGCTGTCACACCTTACCCTTTTGTCTATTTGGGTTCCCCTGTTGCTGACACCAGACCATGACCCTGACCTCACTGCTTTCTGCCTTCCCCTGACCTTTTGCCTGTTTACTGGACTATGCACCACTGCCACCAGCCCCTGGGGTGCACTGTGGGGCCTGCGGACACCCGGAGGGACCCCCGCTGGCCTGGGTATTAATCCTGTGTGTAAAATAAATAAATATTGTTTTTTATGTGGGGGCTTTGTGTATTGTTTATTAATGATTGTAATGGTTTATTGGGGGCCTAGGAGGTGGGTAGTGGGGCTATTTGTTAGTGTTTATTGTGGGTAGCGGGGGTGGGTGAAGGGGTATTATCCCCAAGGATGGGTGGTTAGGCCTACCAGGTGAGAAGTGGGGGAGGGGTAGTGGGGCAGGATGGGTTCACCCCTTAATTACTATAGCGGTTACTAACCGCTAAAGTGATTAAGGGGTTAGGGGACATTAGATTGTATTTTTTTTTAATGAGGATAGCCTTCATCGTGGTAGCCTGGCAGGGGTAAGTGCAATATTTATTTACTTTATTTATGCTTGTTAATGTTTTATTTTAAATGGGCAAATGCACTATTATCCATATCTGGATAATAGTAATTTTGCCCATTATTGTACTGTATGTGTTAGGGGGTGGGGGTGGGGAGGAGGTGTATGTATTTAAAAGTATTTATTTGTTTTTGTTTTGGGCACAGGATTGGTACCGCAGGCAATCGGGAACCTCAGACACCTGTGGGAACACCCGCGGGGACCAACTGAGGGCCACAGCTTTCCTATAGTATAAGCCCTTTGCATTAAAAAAATGAAGATATTTTATGTATGTTAGGGGGGATATAAGGGTTGTTACCCACAGGTGTCTGGAGAAATCTGGGTGGTCCCCGTTAGGCTCTGTGGCCTCCAGGTTGTCCCTGCGGGCCCCAATGGGGTCCACAGGTGGTCCCGCGGGTCCCTGGGTTGTCCCCACGGGTGTCTGGGGCCCCTCAGGTGATTCTCACAGGGGCCTGGGGGGCCCTCAGGTGGTCCCCGTGGGTGTCCCCGTAGGTCTTCAGGTGTCCCCCGTGGGCGTCCGGGGGTCCCCCGTGAAGGACCTGCATTAATTTTGGTTATACCTTGATGTGGTATGCAGGCTTATGACGCTTTGGCCAAAGGGTTTAACTAAATAACCAAGTAAATATTATTATTACTGAAGTATTTAAACTTTATACTTATTACTTTATATGTTTTGTCAATTGGATGTAGCATTGGGCACCCCATCTTTTGTTGTATACCTCCACTAGTTACAGGACTCAGGCCCCCACCTAAGTGACAGGTTCTATAGTCTGAGGTAAAGAGGGGTTATATGCATAGATGTATAGATGTAAAGATGTATAGGTATCTGTATCGTGTTAGTGTCTGGACCTCACGGTCCATGCCTGCACCTCCCTACCTGCCGGTGCCAGCATCCCATCATGGCGGCCGGCGCGGCCGCTCCCTCCGCTCCTTCGTCGGCCCACGTCCCATCAGCGTGCTGTCTCCACCTTCTGGGAGTGCGCTTTAAAGGGACCAGCACCTGCAATAATGCCTGGACTCACTTCAGATGGGATACACCTGAGCTTCACCCTGCCTCAGCCTATCACAGGTCTACCTATGTCTGAGGTATCCTCCCTTCTTCTCCCTGATTGGTACTCGTCTGTATATTAACCTCATTCACCTTTTGGTCGTCGCTGAGCATAGACCTTCTATGCACCGTGCTCACTTGCAGCCTGAGTACCTGTTCTCGTTATCTCGCTTACCTGTTGTGACCCTGCTTGTACCTGACCTGTCTCTTCTTGTATCCCTGAACCTTGGCTTGGCTAAACGGACTTCTACGCTCTCCAATCCTCGACTACGGCTTACGGATACGACTACTCTACGCTCTCCGATCCTCGACTACGGTTTACGGATCTCGACTATTCTACGCTCTCTAATCCCGGACCATAGGCAAGTACAGTACCTGTACCCTCTCCACTCTCCTATCCTGACCCTGCTACGTTCACAACTCTGCAATCTGGACCCACCCCCATGGCTTAGGGCGGTGGTTATATATATTCCCCACCTCGGCCCCGCGGTTCAGTCCAGGTTGCAGTGAGCAACCGTGACAGTTAGCCAAGCTTATTAATCAAAAACAAATAGTCAATACCGTTCTGTGGCTAACAAAATGCTTTTATTTGTGCGAGCTTTCGAGATACAGTGACCTCTACTTCGTGCCCTGTTACAATGGATTAAGCCAAAAAACTTTCTTAGAAACAAGGCAATTGGAATGTTATCTGTGGGTGAATCCTACACCTCCCCCCTGTTCAGTATGCGATTTATGACTTAAGGTGTTAAATGGTCAATGAATGCTTGTGTGTGTGTATGTGTGTATGTATGTGCGTGTATGTGTTTGTTTATGTGCATTTCTGCACCTACCCACACCATTGTTATACACTCCCCCTCCAAAAACACCTTTTGTAAAGCACTGTATACACTGTGGGCGCTTTATTAATTTAGATTTACACACATACACACGTACACACACACGCACGTACACACTCACATAAGCCAAATCGAGAGTGGCCTGCAGATCCTTGGATATTACTCTGTGGTTCTTTGTGACTTCCTGAATGATTTGCTGGTGTGTTCTTGGAGAGATTTTTGTAGAACAACCGTTCCTGCGTAGAGTGACTGTGGTCTTGAACTTTTTCCATTTGTAGACTGTCTGTATGATAGTGGATTGGTGGAGCCCCAAATCCTTAGAAATGGGTT
The DNA here is from genome assembly GCA_036426205.1 of Ascaphus truei. NCBI lineage: Eukaryota > Metazoa > Chordata > Amphibia > Anura > Ascaphidae > Ascaphus > Ascaphus truei. The sequence goes on along the minus strand of WSYH01000228.1, from coordinate 23,723 downwards.
TGAAACCCTTTATAGTCTGATAACTGCTTTTTTCAGGTCTTCAGAGAATTCTTTTGATCATGACATGGCGTGTTTCCACACCCCTGTATGGTGAAGACCAAGCTCACAAAGTTTCTGATCTTTATATAGGTTGGGGCTTCCAAAAACCACATCTGAAGATCTACCTAATTATTTAAACACCTGATTCTAATTATCCCCTTTAATTTAGCTCTTGCTGTCCAGTGAATGTAAGAGTCCCCACATATCCAGGCATCATACCAGGAAAATACCAAAACAAACAACTAAAATAAAGATAAATAGTACAAGCAAGTGTAGCCCTGGTAAGTTTGGGATATTATTCTATCCTCCTCCTGGCAGTAATCCCTGAGTAAGGGCAGGTTTGCCAGGAGTAATCATGGGTTTCCCCCACAACAGGTAGTATACTGAGGCAGTGAAGGCAGGTCACCAGACTCTGTGTCCAATCAAGAGACACAGTGGTGGTGCCTGTTGGCGCTACTTAGCGTATGGCCATTTTCTATTTAGTCAGTTAGAGAGAGTCAGTCAGAGGCATAGTGAGTCAGTCAGTGAGTCTGAAGTAGTCTTTGAGACTGGGTGGCATAGACCGAGCTACCAGGACTGGATAGCTTGAGGCCTCCCTCCGGGGAGGGAGAGTGCACACCCATACCTCCTACCCTGCTTAGGGGGTAGGGGAAGAGCTAGACCCACTCTGGGTGGCCCTAGGCCTGGAGTGGTGTCAGGGACATCCTAAAGGAGGACAGCCTGCTGTGCAACTGTCTGCAGTGAATAAGGAAGAGCCAAATAAAGAGCTTGCACTTTTATACAATCTCCTGCCTGAGAGTGGAGTGTGTCAGGAGGAGGGAGAGACAAATTCTTCTGTAGGTACTCCACCCCATACTGTTGGGGGCTGCAGGAGATGGAGGCGCTGCACCAGTAGAGAAGACAGAGGCACAATCCAAGAAGCCTGTCCTGTTCTCCCCCATGTCATCGCGGGAGACTCAGGGCCCCCTGTTGCCAGCAGGTACGCACCACACTGAGACATGTAGCCTGAGCTTTAGACACCCTAGGACACCCTATATGAGATTGGGTGGGGAAACCGGGTTACACAAGGCATCACATAACTCTTAAACCCTGATGATGACCACCTGACAGCATACATTAAAGCCTTCTTGCTCTTATCCAACCATGCTGCCGTAGATGCTGCTCCAATATGAAAATGAATTCTGAAATGTATCAGAAGATTCTAGAGAAGAATGTCAGGCCAATCCGTCTGTGAGTTGAAGCTGAAACGAAAGTGGGTCATGCATGAAGACAATGATCCTAAACATACAAGCAGATCTACAAAAGAATGGCTGCAGAAGAAGAAATTCCATGTTTTAGAATGACCTAGTCAAAGTCCGGACCTAAACCCGATCGAAATGTGGCAGGACCGGAAGTGAGCTGTTAATGCAAGGAAGCCCTCAAATTTCACTGAGTTGAAGCAGTTCTTTAAGGAGCAATGGGCCAAAATTCCTCAAAATCGATGTCAGAGACTGACCAGCAGTTACTGGAAATGCTTAGTGGCCGTTATTGCTGCTCAACGGGTATTGAATCTAAAGGTGCACATACTTTTTCAAACATGGACATTGAATGTTTAACCATTTGTGGATAAATAAATGTTGAAAAAGTATCATGTTGTTGTGTCATTTGTTTGAACAGGTTATCTTTATCTACTATTATGACTTAAATTAAAATCTAATAACATTTTAGGTTTGAAATATGTGAAAATCTTAATTGGTTCATAAACTTTTTCTCGTCACTGTACATCCTTGTCCCCCTCCAGCCATGCTTTTGAGGTTCAGAGCTCATCTCCATAGCTGCTGCTAGCTTGAAACTGGAGGTCAGCAATGCTTCTCCTCTTTGTCCTGGGACTACACCTCTGCTCACCAGCACCACTAAATCACCAACCAGCACTGAACCTGGGGCCCTCCACCACAGGCTTACCACTGGCCGCATTTTCTTCTGCATCTGCAATTTCACACTCAAATATCCAGTCGAGTTGCTAAGTTAGGGCCTGTCTCTCTGCTTCTTCCCTCATCCCAACCAGCCAGGCCTCCTCAGCGACCCCCTTACCATCTCCTGCACCAACTGAAAAGGCTCTCCTGCTTTCACATGGGGCTGCCATTTTCCAACATCTTCTGGGGCTTCATTACAGAGAGCCAGGAACAAAAAGAGGACTACTACTTGCTCACCTCCGATATAAACCTCCCTCTCTGCTATCTCCTTCCCCTCCCAAACATAAAACCCATTGCATAGGGCCCCCGTCGGCGGGAAGTCCTGTTACCCTTTCCCAAAGGGCCTTGCTATTTATTCATACTTGGTGATGTCACATTCTTTTGTACATCTATTTAAAAAAAATAAAGGATTGTCTATTTTTCGATTTTAATATTATTGAGGTATTGTGATTGTTCAATTCACTCACTGTTTTTTCTTATATTTTTAATGTTCAGCCAATCCTTTATCATTTTCTATAGAAATCAAACTTAGTGGGTGTTATTCATTAAACTGTAATAATGCCGATTTAGCCCACAAAACCTCCCATTGAAGTCAATGTTAGTCAATTGGAATGTCAATGCGATAGTGTCCCAATTGGCACTAGCACATTGTAATAAATAACTCCAATTAAGCTTCTTTTATATATCTGTTGCCATTTAAATATGATTTTGTCACAATATACAGATGTATCGCAACTTACTGCATCTGGAGCCGTGGCTGAAGAAGCTTAAAGACGTGGTGCTGCCATGATTTCACTGCTTCAGGATTGGACCTCCCGCAGTGATAATCCTCCGGCACCAGGGAAGCCGCAGTCATGATCCCACAGTGCTGGAAACAATAAGTTGTGCTATATTTGTGTGTCATTATGTTGAAGTATTACATCTTCTCATTTCTACTCTTTCAATTATATCTTAATGCACTTATCAAATATATCTGAATGGCAAAACAATTTAAATAGCCTTTACATCTAACATGTTACTGACATTATGTCTGATGTTTCAAAAGAGAATGTATTAAAATTGTACACCAGTTAACGACTGTCATAAAGACTAAAGCCAGTTTTATGATGTAATGTAATTTTACTGTGATTTAATAAGCTGTTATACTGCTTTAAGGCTGGCAGAAGCTGTTGGAAAGAAATGCCACTAGGGAGGTTATAATTTAGCGATGCCTACATAATCTTTATATACTTGTGCGATCATTAGGAAACGGTTATTTTTAAATGGAGCTGTAATCCTAAAAAAAAATATATATTATTATAAATAGTATTATTACCTTTAAATATTATTTTACTATTTTCTGTCCCCAAAAATGGGGCCTGCATGCAGCGCTGGGAGACGCAACCCCTTTTTAATACTAAGTAGAAAAAGGAACATAAAGCGCACAGGAGAGAGAGAAAACGAAACATAGTGTACTCTGTATGATTTAAAAGGCAAAGTCCTGCTGTAAATAACTACACTTACAGGATAACAATTGAATACAGGCAAAATTGTATGATCTTAGCTGCTTCAGTTGTTCAAGGAAATCCACTCCGTCAGATTCAGCTGGGATCCTCACCAGAGATACAACTGCTAAACGTACAAACAATGTATTTAGCTAAAAAACACATATAAAAGATATATCCGCCAGGGTAACACTGCACACATCAACCGAATCCTGCAACTCTCCTCGGTCTCTCAAGAGAACGTCCTGCGTTCCTCTTCACCGATCACTCATCATACACAGTTTTTCTCTGACACACAAGGCTCCTTGGCGGTTCCGTTAACCCAGATCCCATCCATGTCATGTGAGGATTCTACTCACGTCTCGCGAGATTTCTGAGAGATAGTCACAGTCTATCGACCGTAATGATTGCAAGTCCTCCAGGGAATTCTTCACACGTACTCCACGTCCTCCACCCTACTAGTTTTGCCTATTGGTTTCGTCAGGGGCATGTGTTGGAGCTGCTCACCCTATCCCTATTTATACCCTGTCTCAATAATAAGGAAATGGGCAAACGATCAAGGCTGGTACACCTAATACTGACAAAAGGTACTACTCTAAATACCAAACTCATCCTACTACTAAATCTAGAATAAACAGGAAAACCCTCCAATTAATAAAACTCTGCACATACATATATTGGGATATAAACCCATAATAACTGTGGATGACACTTAATTAAACTGTCAATTAAACAGGACTAAAGAAATTGACATCACCACCTCCAGCTACTCTGGTGAAGAGACAAGATCATGACTGTCACCACAATCCTTCAGATTCCTCATCTCCACAGATGGATGATTTCCCTTGCCATCTGCTTGTCTTACACATTGGAGGCCTACCATCCATATGCTCTAAGGCAGGAGTGCGCAAAGTTCTGAGCTGTGCCCCCCTGCCTGGCATCCCCAGAGCTCGTGCCCCCTTCTCTCCTAGGACCCAGCGTCAAATGACGCCGCGTGTCATGTGACATCACGTGACATCAAGTCACCTCGCAGCACCATTTGGCACGCGTTGCCATGGCGACGCGTCATGTCACATGACCTCGCGGTGTCATTTGATGCCGCGTTGCCAAGGCGACGCGTTGCTGAAGAGCCTGCAGATAGCAAGTAAGAGAAGTTACAGAGGCCTCACGCCTCCCCCAGCATTTAATTTAAATGCCTTGGGGAAGAGTGTGCGGCCTCTGTAACCGCCGCGCCCCCCTAGAAGATCACCTCCCAGTTTGTGCACCTCTGCTCTAAGGGAAGGGCAACAAAAGACAAAAAAAGCCCCAATTATACATCCAATATGACAATTTATTTAGTTAAATATGATTTGTTTTTTTTTCTTATAAGAAAGGGTAATTTATTACCTTTTTGTATCTGTTTGTGCATGTTTGTCCTCACTTGTATGTAATGGTTTATGTGATATATATGACTCTGTAACCCATTGCACCACGCTGCAGAATATTTTGGCGCTTCACAAATAAACATGGTACATAACATAGTTTTACTAAATAAAAAAGGTCTTAATTTGTTCTAGGGAAGGAAACTTGTTATGTCTGAGAGGAGTATAATAAAGGAAGGTACCGCTTTCCCTTAGGAAAGTGGAAAGCTCACTATTTAACTATAGACTGCACATCTCAGCACTAAACTATTGCTGCCATTCCACCTTTACTATTTATATTTGCTCTGACCTCACTTCTTTCAAAATATGCGCTTCTTTCTACCAGCCTCGTTATGTCTCTAACGCTATTCATATATCTCCATCTCTCTTTCCTTCGCCACTTTTCAGTTCAAATGAACTTCTTTCTTACCTGCGCCCTCTGACACAACACAGGTATACCCCTGTTCTAAAACACACCCCTAAAAATCATCCTCACTCATTCTTTTTCTTTCCATGCTTCTTTTCCTTTTCTGCCTCTGGGGATATCTCTCCCAATCCTGGTCCCTGCCTTATTGCTACATGATCTCGTCTTCGCCTCCAACATGAAACCTCTACTCCTTCAGGTGTCAACCCCTCTAACCTCATACCCATCTCCTGTCAACCTCCCTCCTCTCTCCCTTTCTCCTGTGCTCCATGGAATGTTCGTTCTCTTTCCAACAAGTTCAACTCTGTGCATGACTTCTTTTTCTCTCACAGTCTGCTCCTCTTTCCTATAACTGAGACTTGCCTCACTCAGTCTGACTCTGCACTGGAAGATGCTCTTTGTTTCTCCCACAATCTGCACCCTGATGGCAGAGGTGGAGGTGCGGGATTCCTCATATCCTCTATCTGCCTGTACCAAACCCTTCCTATTCCCCCCTCTCTTACTTTTCCCTCCTTTGAGGCTCACACTGACCAGCTTTTCTCTCCCTGTCCACGTGGTCATCTATCGCCCACCTAACTCTACTCACCAACCTTGTGTCTTTCTCTCTCACAAATGTATGCTATTCTGTTTCAACTCTGCCCTCTCTCAGGCTAAACTACCTTTCTTTACTAATCAACATGCACAAGTCTATCCCACGCCGACTCTTCTCTGTCTTTGATTCCCTACTCAGACCACCCTCTGCTGCCTGTTCTTCTTCCTCTATCTCACCTCAGTACATTGCTGACTATTTCAGGTAAATCTGGAATCCATACATTAGGACATCCCCTCTGTATCCTCCTCCCATCCTAAACCTTTTCCTAACTCTCCTCCTGCCTTCCTCGTCTCTTATTCCACTGTCACAGAGGTGGATGTATAGTTGCTGATCACCTCTTCTTCCTACCCTCTTGACCTCATTCCCTCCCATCTCATAAAACCTCTTGCTCCAACTAAAAATCCCTATGCTCATACACGTTTAACTCCTCCCCTTCCCTCCTCCTTCAAACATGCAACAGTTATACCATTACTCAAAAACAGCAAGCTTGACCCTACCTGTCTTTCTAACTATCGTCCTGTCTCCCTCCTGCCTTTTGCCTCTAAACTCCTTGAACGTCTTGTATTCTCTCGCTTGCTCCATTTTCTCAACAAATAATCTCTTTTAGACCTTCTACAATCTGGCTTCTGCACTGCTCACTCCACTGAAACAGCCCACACTAAAATAACTAATGACCTCAATGCTGCCAAAGACAAAGGTCATTACACTCTGCTCATATTACTCAACCTCCCTGCAGCATTTGATACTGCGGACCACCCTCTTCTCCTTCACATTCTCCATACCCTTGATATACGTAAAAAAAAAGCTATCCTGGATCTCCCCCATTGTACTTTCAGAGTCTCTTTTGCTAACACCTCCTCCTCTATTGATCACTCTGTGGGTGTACCCAAGGGCTCTGTCGTGGGACCTCTTCTCTTTTCTCTTTACACACTCTCTTTAGGTGACCTAATCACATCTCGTGTTCAAATATCACCTCTATGCTGATGACACACAAATTTACTTTTCAACCCCTGACCTTACACCTGCTGTATAGACCAAACTTTCTGAATGTCTCTATCATCCTGGATGGCCCTCTGCCGACTTAAATTTATGTCAAAAACAGAGCTCCCTATATTTCCTCCCAAACCTGGCCCTACTACCTCCTTCCACGTTACTTTTGGAAGTAGTATCATACACCAAGTAGCACAAGCACGCTGCCTAGGGGTCACACTTGACTCCTCTTTCACATTCACAAGGAAGATAAAACCTGTCGTTTTTTCCTCCACGATATAACAAAGATACACACTTTCCTCTGTTGCTCAACTGCTAAAACTCTGACACAGGCCCTCATTCTCTCCTGTCTCGGTTATAACCTCCTGCTGTCCGGCCTTCCTGCCTTTCACCTGTCTCTCCTACAATCTATCCTAAATGCTGCTGCCAGAATTACTCTACTATTTCCGAAATCTGTCTCAGCGTCTCCCCTGCTGAAATCCCTCTCATAGCTTCCTATCAAATCCCAGATCTCACACTCAATTCTCCTCCTCACTTTTAAAGCTTTACACTTTTCTGCTCCACCTTACATCTCAGCCCTAATTTCTCGCTATTCACCATCCTGACTCTTGCGTTCGGCTCAAAGATCTCTTCTCTCTACCCCTTTTGTATCTAAAATCCTCTCCCACCTTAAACCTTTCTCACTGACTGCCCCACACCTCTGGAATGCCCTCCCCCTCAATATTTGACAAGCACCCTCTCTATCCACCTTTAAGACCCACCTTAAAAGACATCTGCTAAATGAATCATATGAGTAGCTCCGTGGCTGATATTTTACACCTCATACATTAACCTTGGCCCCCTGCAGGTGTACTTACCAGAACGCCCTCCTACTGTCCCTGTATGTTCTTGATACCTACAAATTAGATTGTAAGCTCGTCGGAGCAGGGACTCCTTTTCCTAAATGCAACTTTTATGTCTGAAGCACTTCTTCCCATTATGTGTTATTTGTATTATTTGTTATTTATATGATTGTCACGTGTATTACTGCTGTGAAGCGCTGTGTACATTAACGGCGCTTTATAAATGTAGCAGGGTTCCCCCTGGGCCCCCTTACCTAATCGAGATTGTGGGGACCCCCGCGACATGTCAGGCAGCTGCAGGGGCGAGCGTGTCGCTGTGGGCTCCCGGCGGCATCAGTTACAGGGCGCCGCCATCTTAGACGTACTCACGCATGTGCAGACGCGATGAGGCGGCCATTACAGTTTTGGAGAACTGGCAGAAGAGGCGCTCCATAGTGCAGGGACTGCCCACAGTTGCGCATGCTCAGTTGAGAGTACCGGCAGCCATTACAGCTTTGCACATGCGCAGTAGAGATCGCGCACGCGGACCCCATAGCAAGGAGCTTCCCAAGGGACTACAACTGCCAGCAGCCCCAGGGGCTGGAGCACAGATGACTCATTACAGCCAATAGAGCTCTGGGATTCCCTGCAGCAGGGAATAGATACATGGTTGTGTGCAGAGTCAGTTAGGAGTTGGAGCTGGGACACAGACAGGGGAGGTTGTGTATGCAGGGGTCAGGGACCCAGTGCACTAGGCCCGTAATCCCCTAGGCCCCCAGCTAGGCCCCAATCATTGAAAGGTTGGAGCTGCTACAGGGACATGCCCTAGATAGGGAATGGATCCCCTTAGCAGCCAGGTGTATTCTAACATAGTCAGGGACACAGCTGTGTGCAATGTGGCCTGGCAAATTTGGTCTGGGAACAGACCTCTTCAGTGATAGAGACTTTCTTCATGGTGGGATCGTCCGGCGAGACACCAACCCACGCGAAGGCAGATTCATCGCGGGATCGGCGGATCATTTGCGAAGAGATCAGTGGGCCCAGGTGCTGGCGCACTGGGCAGGTATCATAATTAAGTGTACCAACAAAGTACACACACATTGTGGGCAGCGCTGTCTCACATACCAGGGAGGTTGGGTGTGGGACTTTGGGGTGCTGTGGACACAGTGTGGGGTACAGGGTGTGGGGTTATAGCCCTGCCAGGTGTGTGGGTAGTTGTGCCTTACGTTGGTAGAGTCATAAGATATTACAGTAGAGTTATAAGATGTTACATTAGAGATATGTTATGTTCCAGTAAAGCCCTTTTCTATTTTACCAATCTGTGTGGTTCATTGTAAGAGTGCCCTGTGAGAGTCTGCTCCCACTCTGCTGGGATCTCTCACAGGTGGAGGCACTGCACCATATAGTAGTAAGTGGTAAGAGTAATTCATCCCAGGCTCCCAGCGGCGGAGACTTAGGCTCCTGTGAGCCAAACAGGTAAAGGGTAGCACAGTAGCTAATTACAGTCACCCCTCCTAATCTCACTTAGGGGTGGAGGAAACAGGGCTACATAAATAAAGACATACATTAATACATTCATATGTGGCCTGGTCCCCACTGGGTCCCCCTTCATCCGCTTACCTTCCGCTGGAGCTGTGACCGGCAGCGGAGGATGGGGAGAGTGCGTGGAGGGTGGAGGGTGGCGTGCGGCAGCGGCGCAGGCGATTGAGTCACCAGAGTTTCCCGGCGGCCCCCTTTGCAGGGATCCGCCATCTTGGTAAAGTCCGAACATGTGCGAGATGCCGCACATGCGCAGTGTTAGGCTCGGGAGGCGACCATTGCAGGTGAGGGCTCCGCAGGGACTACAAGCCCCACAATGTACAGGGGCTGGGAATCAGGTGCCACCGCTAAGTCAATAGGGCTACGAGGATCCCCTGCTCCAGAGAATATTACATTTGGCGTGCTGTGAGCCACGCCAGTTGGAGCTGAGACAAGGAGAGGGTAGGGTGTGTGTGCATGGTCTGTGATCCCTGCACAAGGCCAGAGACTCCTAAGGCCCCAGCTAAGCCCCGACTCCCCTAAGCTTTTGGTTGCTGCAGGGACAGGCCCATTAGATAGGGACACTACCCCTGTAGTGCCAAGTGTGAGGGACACAGCCAGGACGCGGCGGCGAACTGGTAATCCGGTGGTCTGGGAACAGATCACCCCACAGATAATAGACTCTCTTTGTAGTGGGACCCTCCAGCTGGACACCACCCCACGTGGATGTGGATTAATCGCTGACAACGACGGCGTGGGACCGGACAGCTTTCCCTTTTTTTCAGTCAGTGCTACCGGGTGCTGGAGTACCCGGCAGGTATCATACCTACACCTACAAGTACATCAACTTTAATACGTGGTTGTGGGCAGCGCTGTCACACATACATTGGGTGGGTTGGCTTCTGTGGACACTGGGAGGTTGAGTTCCCAGAGCACCTCAGTACTTTGGGGGATATCCCATCCGGGTGTGAAACCTGTGTTGGAGGGCACTGTGGGGTTACGGCCGTGCGTGGCCTATTTGGTGTGGGTGTTATATTATTGTTTCTTTTTCATATGCATGCAGTAAACTGTTACCTTTATCAGTGTGTATTATTGCATTGGGTCCTGTGACGGGGTTATCCAACATAGTAGGATCCCGCACAGGTGGAGGCGCTGTCACCAGATGGATCAGGTACACCCCAGGCTCCCATCAGCAGAGGTTCAGGCCTCCTGTGAGCCACAGGTAATGCACCACACACACAGTATCCGCCATATCTCCCATAGGGTGGGGGGAAGTGCCCTACACATACATACATACAGAAATGGATCCAATTAAAATAGCCTAAACATTTTCAATGAAAGATCTCAGTCAACTTGATGCCTGGAGAAAGCTGTATCCAACGAGTCACAGTGATACTTTTTAGTCTAGCATCCATCATAGCTATTTAAGAATAGATTATGTCTTTATTAGCAATACTTTAATTGATAAGGTGCCTAATGCAATGATACATCCAATCACTTGGACTGATCTTGCAGCCATAAAAGTTGTCATATACTTCTAGAAATCCTACATGGCATTTAAATGATTCCCTACTGGTCATCCAAAAGGTAGTTAAACAGGTCCAATCAAATTTGAAAACATGTGACACATTTTGAGTTAAATACTTCTTCTAATATTTCCACATCTGCCCTAGGGAAAGCATATAAGAGATGATGTAATGATGATGATGAAAGCATATGATGAGATGTCATGAGAGGTGTTTTTATTAACGTTGCTTCCTTTCACAAAAAAAAAAAAACAGAAACACATTGAGACCCTCTCTGCTCAGCTTCTAAAACTCGAAAATCAATAGGTAACCGTTCCAAAAATATGGCAACAAATAATGAGTGTTAGAGGTGAACCCTTTGGCTATCATACAAACTAGAATGAGCATTAAAATGGACAAATCACATTTTTCTGAAAAAGGGAACAAATCTGACAGAATGCTATCCACCAAATTAAGTCAGCTGTAATGTTTATTCCATATGCTTACAGGACGGCTCATTGACTTATACAGATGCAGCGGCCGTTATTCGAACATATCACGGAGTCGTTTTCGTGTGCTCTGCTGTACTCCACGCGGCCAATCACACGGTTGCTTCACGTTTCCGTGGCAGAAATGAATGAATTGTAATGTGTACAGTACAGTACTGTGTCAATTTGCAGGTGTTTAAAAACCAGAACACTAAAATGCCATTTTCTGCACTCGATAAAAACGAGTCAACACGCGGTAATGACATGGGTATTCCGAGGTATACAACGCGTGATATGTTTGAATAACGGCCGCTGCATCTGTAAGTAATAGGTTTGAATAACTTTATTCAGACCTCTACAACTTAACTCTTAAAAGACCTAACAGTGCTCCCAGACACTCAATAATCTCAGATATTCTAGAAAGTTGCAATCTCCCTAAATTAACATCACAAACGGAGCAGGCAAGGGAGCAAAATGTTACCCCTAAAGAAATAGAATTTGCCATTAAGTAATAAAACATCAGACCTAGGACGTATTCTCAAACACAAACATGAAATGTTGTTCATATATTACTCGAACACATAACCTCTCTATTCAATTAGATTTTTGATGGATTTTTTACCAAAACTAACGGCACTAGCTATCATCCTACAGCATTGCTCAATTCTGACATCTAAAATACACCCAGGCCCATTAAGATTTATCCAAGATTGGCATGCCCTAAACAATTCCAGAAAACATGTGTAGCATTCAAGTCTTGAAATCATAACACAATATAAAGGATGCAAGAAAAAGCCTTTCATAGGGTTAACACACACTGAAAGGTTTCCAATAGGTGGAAGGAATCTACTATGAAATATTGTTTAGTCAGCAGGACCAGCATGCATACTGTAGTTGGTTTAGACAAACTAAATGAAACATCTCTATTTAAAGAACTAACAACAGATCTTCGAGCCAGATCTTGCAGCCATGCTTGCAAGCAGATATGCTTTTAAGTAGAAATGTTTCAAGTAGAATATGAAGTTTAAAAAGGAAGGAAGACTATTGAATCACTCACTCATCTCTTCTCTTTCCTCAGGTAAAAAACATATTCCAATTGTCTGTCTATCCTGATATCCTCCCATGCTGTGTATTTAGTTCTATTTAGGTAAAAAACATATTCCAATTGTCTATCTGTAAATCATCCCCCTACTGTCTTAATTTAGTTCAGCTTTCACACTTGTGCAAGGCAAGGCAAGGCCACACCCACCTTAGAAAAACCATTTGCTTTAACTACCCTCACATGTGCTAATTAAGTTTGTTGTGCCAACCAGGTGACTTTCTAAAAGTATATAAGTAAACTCCTAACAGCCATTGCTGCTAGCAGCCATGCTTGCAAGTAGAAATGTTTCAAGTAGAATATGAAGTTTAAAAAGGAAGTTCAAAAAGAAGTGGAAAAGTGGACATNNNCACCTACTGCTTCTGATTCCTGCTTTTGATCTACGTTGGAAAAGAGATATCATCTATCTAACTGCACATCTCAACACTTAACAATTGCTGTGATGCCGCCTTTATTTTTTATATTTGCTGCAACCGCACTTATTTTCAAATTATGCACTCTTCCACCAGTCTCCTTATGTCTCTAACTCTATCATATATCTCCATCTCTCCTTTCTTCCCCACTTCTCAGTTCACTTGAACTCCTTCTTACCTGCATCCTCTGTCCCACCACACAACTAACACCCTGCACTAAAAACACACCCCTATAAATCATCATCCTCACATCCTCTTTCTATCCATGCTTCTATCCTTGCTTCTGGGGATATCTCTCCCAATCCTGGTCCCTGCCTTATTTCTACTTGCTCTCTCGTCCCGCCTCCCCATACAACTTCTACTCCTTCTGGTGTTAACCCCTCCAACCTCATACCCATCCCCTGCCACCCTCCCTCCTCTCTCCCTTTCTCCTTCCCTTTGGAATGCTCGCTCCCTCTCTAACAAGTTTCTCTCTGTGCTGACTTCTTTCTCTCTCACTCCCTGCTTCTCTTTGCTAAAACTGAGACCTGGTTCACTCAGTCTGATCCTGCTCTGGAAGCTGCCCTGTCTTATGGTGGCCTTTCCTTCTCCCCACACTCCGCGCCTTGATGGCGGGGTGGAGGTGTGGGGCTCCTGCTCTCCTCTCTCTGCTCTGCCGTTACCAAACTATTCCTATTCCCCCTCTCTTTGCCTTTCCCTCCTTTGAGGTTCACACTGTCCAGATCTTCTCTCCTCTCCCTGTTCATGTGGCGGTCATGTATCGCCCACCTCCCTCTACTCATCCCCCTTCTGCCTTTCTCTCTCACTTGAATCCTGGCTCTCTTTCTTTCTCTCCTCTCCTCAGACTCCCCTGTTCTTCTCCTTGGGGACTTCAATTGCCACATTGATGACCCCTCTCTCTCCCTTGGGCTTCCGCTTTCTTCTCTAACCTTTTCTTTTGGCCTTCAACAGTGGACTGCAGCCAGCACCCACAAGGATGGCCACTACTTAGACCTGGTTTCACTAAAAACTTCCTCTCTCTCTGATTTCTCCATTTCCCCTTTTCCTCTCTCTGACCATCACCTCATCTCATTCTCTTCCTATCTCGCTTTCTCCCCTTCTCCACCCCATCTACCCCCCGGTTTCTGCAGAACACCTGCGCTCTATCACTTACCTGACTTTGAGTCACACGTTACACTCCTCCCTCTCTCTCTCCAGCTCTGCTACAGACCCTGACACTGGTCAGGAACTACACTCTGCCTTGTCCTCTCTCTGATCTACATGCCCCGCTTTCTCTCTCCGCGCACTCGCCCTTTTAACCCTAGACCCTGGTTAATATTCCCACACGCGCATGCTGCGTTCCTCACTCGTTCCTCTGAACGCCTCGGAGGAAATCTCATACTCTCGCAGACTCCTTCACTACAATTTATGCTATCCTGTTTCAACTCTGCCATCTCGCAAGCTAAAAGAAAGATGAATGGCGCACAGCCAGGGAGACAGGTGTGGATAAAACTGCTTTCTTTATTTGTGCATGCAGAGGACAGGCAACCCCCTTTGGGACAAAACGAAACCTCCTACGCTTTTCGGACCTGGGGTCCTTTATCAAGGAGTAGGGATGTGTTTGGATAAGGCCCCTTATGTACCTGCTTCAATTGGTAAATTTCAAAAGTCTGTTGCAAAATCGCCCCGCCGCCCCTAGTGCCATGCGCGTGACGATTCACCTGAGGCGCCGCACCCACCAAGCCGAGGGATTGTGGGTAAGTACCGCCCCCTGTGTCTGACCGCGCATGCTCACATCGGAGCGTGAGGCTGCAGACTTCTCATAGTCAGTGTCTCCGCTCCTGCCAGTAGTGAACGTCATCGCGGCCTCCCATAGGCCGTGCTGTCGCTGGCCCACCAATGAGAGTGGTGAACTATTGACAATACACCAATCACAACGGGTCCCCCCGCGCTCACATAGAGGTAGTCATGGCATACAGGCTAGGATTAACAAAGAACAACTATTTTGTGTATGACAGGGAATATAAAAACAGATCTAATTCTCAGGTCTACCTGTCATAGATGATGGGCTTTCTCACTACTGATCCCATATTACACAAACATACAATGTGGTACATATAACACTCTATTAAAACAAAACAAAATTACTACTAGCATGATACAATATGCACCTTGAAGCTAAGTTCAAAAACATATACATATCAAAGATACAATCAAAAATACAAAATATATTAAAAACAATAGAGACATTTAACAAGACTTAGGTATGTCTTGTCTTAATGTCCCCAAGGCTGAGGAACAACACAATGTAATATACTTTACAGAGTTCTATTGGCATCCTTAATTCATATCGGTGAAACTGTATAATTACACACTTGACAACTGAGGGTGCTATAATTTATGTTTTAACTCATACTATGTGATTGATGGATTCTAAAGGGCTCTCAAGATGTTGAAAGGTAAGGGCGAGATCCTTAAGGGATGTCTCATATGAAGGACAATATAGTACTGGGAGGATAGTGCTGTTAATATTTTTTATTTTTTATTTATTTAGAGCAAAAATGAGACAGGTTCCTTCTATATTCAGACCACAGGGAGTTTCTTGTCTGAAGCATAAATATCCAAATGCCTCCCTGCGGTCTAAAGGTTCAGCATGTCCACCTCCCTCTTTCTTTAGTAAAGATTTTTTCAATTCCTTGAACTTTTAGCCTATTAATGTTCCTTGGGGGGCATTGTACAAAATGATTCGAGACAGGGTGAGATGTATCACCCTTTTTTTGATTAACCCATATGCTCAAGTTTCTATTCTTTAAGGTCTGATGTTCTTCCTACGTAGTTGATTCCACACCCACACGTCAATAAAATGATCACATACTGGTGTCGCAAATTAATAAATGACTTAATGGAAATCCTGATTGGATCTCCCTCTAAAATGTTTTGAGGGTGTCATAAACCGGCAAATCTTACAAAGTTTCCCATCTGTATGATCCCTTAGTTTATAAATTTCCTAGGGGGCGAGTTGATCGACGCACACTAGTCTTGGTGAGATGTAGTGGGCAATAGTTTTTTGCCTTGCGGTAACATAAGCGGGGACCCTTTTCCACTATATTTTTTCAGACTCCCATCCATTTGGAGGATGTTCCAATGATTACGATATTTTTGAATTTGATTACAATCTGTTGTACTGTAATCATAAGTGGAACATCCTCCCCTATGAAATGTGGTGTCTCCCCTGGTTTTAATCTCCCCATGGATTGGTAGGTACTTTTGTCTAGTTTTTAGTAAATCCTCTCTATTGGTTAGTGCAACTTCTTTTTGGATTTGGGTCAGATGCTCTGTTTGTAACCTCGCTGATGGAAACTGTGTGCAGCTCCCCAGACTGACGAGAAAAGGCCTCCTCAGTGGAGCAATTTCTCCTCAGTCTGAGGAACTACTGGCCCTTGGGGGATACCTCTGATGACGGCAGGTGGATGACAGCTGTCTGCTCTTAATAGCATATTTCTTGCATTAGGTTTTCGGTATGTCTCTGTTTGTATTTGGCCTTTGATGTCAATAGACAATCGGAGGTCCGATAGTCAATGTGTTGCGTGTTGTGGATATGAGTGAAGACTAAATTTAAATAATTAGTATTAATATAATCAAAAAAAATTGTGCAAAGTGTCTAAATCACCCTCCCACATCATATCAGGTCTCGATAAACCTTCTATAAATGTGATGTGCTTACGGAAAGGATTTGTCTTGAAAAGATAAACAGTGATTCCCACCCCCCATAAATAAATTCGCATACACCGGTGCAAACTCGTGCCCATTGCCGTACCCTCTGTTGTAGATAAAATGTGCGATCAAAATAAAAAATAATTATGTGTCAAATAAGTATTTAATAGCATCCAAAATAATGCTGTGTGAAAGTGATTGCTATCTGAACCTCCGATAAGTGCTCAACAGCTGCCAACCCCCTGATCGTGTCTAATTATTGAGTAGAGAGGACTAACGTCCATGGTTACCCAAATTGATTGTGGGCTCCAATTCACACATTTTCAATTTTCTAATGAGTCCCCTGAATCCAACAGAATGAAGGTAAATGTTTTTACGAAAGGCTGTAGAAATTGATCGATGTATTTGATAAACCATCTCCACAAAAATCCAATAGACGAAATGATTGGCCTCCCCGGGGGGTCGACCAATGTCTTGTGACCTTTGGGAGATGTGTAAAAAACTGGTATGATTGGGTTGGATTCCACAGAAATGCAACTTCCGCTTTGTTTAATACCTGAATATTCCCCGCCTTCTATCAAATCTTTGTATGACCTCAAAAATCTCTCTGTAGGATCATCTGGTAGTGCAGAGTAGGTAGTGGCATCCCCAAGTTGCCGAAAGGCTTCCTTAAGGTAGCCAGCCCTAATCTGCACTACCACCTCGCTACCTCCCTTGTCGGCGTTTTTATGACAATTTTGAGTTTTTCTGTAATGACATAATAATGCCTGCTTCTCTTTGTAATTGAGATTATGTGTTACCCATATTATGTAGGAGTAACCACTCCGTAAGATACGCAGGTCCCTAATGACCAAATTCTCGAATGTCGTTAAAAAAGGACCTTTAGCGAATTGTGGATCAAATATAGACCCTTTTTGAGGGTAGACTCCAATTACTGAACTCTGGAATGATATTTTGTTCAGATACAACATCGTTATCATATAATAATTCTTCAAGGTCCAGTATATCTGTGAAGATCGCAGAGCCCCTCTAAAAGAGGAGTCGGGACCACTAGTTCGCCTATATGTGGTTCAGGGTCTTCTTGAAGGTTGTGGTGAGGATGGTACTCCAGGCAACCTCAACATCCTCCATAATGTCCAATGACCTGTCCTCTGTGGTACCCACAAATTGGGAACGTTTGTGGAAAAATGACTTTAAAGATAACTTTTCCACCAGGTATCCCCAAGGGCCAGTTCCTCGACTAGGAGAAATTCTCCATGAGGAGGCCTTTTCTCTGTCAGTCTGGGGGAGCTGCACCACCGTTTCCATCAGCGAGGTTACAATACAGAGATCTGACCCAAATCCAAAAAAGAGTTGCACTCAACCAATAGAGAGGATTACTAAAAACTAGACAAAAGTACCTACCAATCCATGGGAGATTAAAACCAGGGGAGACACCAATTTCATAGGGGGGAGTGTTCCACTTATGATTACACAGTACAACGATGTGTTAATCAAATTCAAAAAATTATTCGTAATCAATTGGAACATCTCCAAATGGATGGGAGTCTGAAAAAATATGTGGAAAAGGGTCCCCTCTTTGTATACCGCAAGGCAAAAAAACCTATTGCCACTTACATCTCACCAAGCTATGTGCGTCTAACACCTCCCCCATCAGGGAAATTTATAACTAAGGGATCATACAGATGTGGGAAATGTAAGATTTGCCGGTTATGACACCCTCAAAACATTTTAGAGGTTGTAGTATCCATCAGGATTTTCCAATTAAGTCATTTATTAATTGCGACACCCAGTAGTGATCTTTTAACTTGACGTGGGTGTGAATCAACTACGTAGGAAAAACATCAGACCTTAAAGAATAGAATACTTGAGCATATTGGGTTTATCAAAAAAGGTGATACATCTCACTACCTGTCTCGAATCATTTTGTGACAAATGCCCCCAAAGGGAACATTATAGGCTAAAATTCAAGGAATTGAAAAAAATCTTTACTAAAGAAGAGGAGGTGAACATGCTGAACCTTTAGACCCAGGGAGGCATATTGGATATTTATGCTTCAGACAAGAACTCCTGTGGTCTGAATATAGAATGGAACCTGTCTCATTTTTGCATAAATACAAAATAAAAATATTAACAGCACTATCCTCCCAGTACTATATTGTCCTTCTAATATGAGACATCCTTAAGGATCTCGCCCGTTACTTTCAACATCTTGAGAGCCCTTTAGAATCCATCAATCAACATAGTATGAGTTAAATAATAAATTATAGCACCCTCAGTTGTCAATGTGTAATTATACAGTTTCACCGATATAATTAAGGATTACAATAAGAATCTGTATAAAGTATATTACTTGTTGTTCCTACAGCTTGGGGACATAAGGACAAACATACCTATAAGTCTTGTTAAATGTCTCTATTTTTTTAATATTATTTTGTATTTTTGATTTGTATCTTTGATAGTATATATTTTTTTGGAACTTAGCTTCAAGGTGCATATTGTATCATGCTAGTAGTATTTTTGTTTGTTTTAATAGAGTGTTATAGTTACCACATTGTATGTTTTGTTTAATATGGGATCAGTATGGATAAAGCCCATCATCTATGACAGGTAGACCTGAGAATTAGATCTTGTTTTTATTCCTGTCATACACAAAATTAGTTGTTCTTGTTAATCCTAGCCTGTATGCCTCCATGAAACCTCAGTGTGAGCCGCGGGGGGACCCGTTGTGATTGGTGTATTGTCAATAGTCACCACTCATTGGTGGGCCAGCGACATGCACCGGCCTATGGGAGGCCCGCGATGACGTCACTAGGTCATGACGGCGGATAAAGCGACAGACACTGACTAGTAGAAGTCTTGCCAGCCTCACGCTCCGATGTGAGCATGCGCGGTCAGGACACAGGGGGCGGTACTTACCCACAATCCCGGCTTTTGGTGCGGCGCCTCAGGTGACGTCACGCGCATGCGCACTAGGGTGCGGGGCGGCGATTTTGCACAGACTTTGAGGAATTACCAATTATGAAGCAGGTACATAAGGGGCCTTATCCAAACACATCCCATACCCTGATAAAGGACCCCCCAGGTCCGAAACGCGTTAGGAGGTTCCTGTTTGTTCCCCAAGGGGGTTGCCTGTCCTCCTGCATGCACAATAAAGAATAGCAGTTTTATCCTACACCCTGGCTCCCTGGTCTGTGCGCCATTCATCTTTTTTTGCCTTCACCTGACTGTGGATTCCTTCTGGCTGGCCCGCCTGCACTACACCCTGGAGATTTGATGACGTTAGGTTTCTTTATGGGTTTAGACTGTCATTGGTTAAGTTGGACAACTGTCATTATGCTTACAAAAGTATAATTGTACCCACCCACTCCCACTGGTATCTCCAGGGTTTTGATTTATAGCTTTGATGGATTTCATCTGGGTTGAGCACCCTAAAACAATTTTTTCTACCTATCTCGCAAGCTAAACAAGCCTACTTTTCTTCACTAATTAACATGCACAAGTCTAACCCACGCCGACTGTTCTCTGTCTTTGATACTCACTCAAAACCACCCTCAGCGACCTCTCTTACCTCCATCTCCGCTCAGGACTTTGCTGTATTATTTTAAGGAAAAGTGTGGAATCCATACGTCAGAACATCCACTCTGTTTTCCTCCCAGCCTACATTCTTCCTACTCCTCCGCCTCCTTCGTACTCTTTTTCCACGTCTCAGAGGAGGATGTGTCGCTGTTGATCGCCTCTTCTCCCACTACACTTGCCCTTTGAACCCCATGCCCTCCATCTCTAAAACCTCTTGCTCCTACTATAATCCCTACGTCTCACGCACATTTTTAACTCCGTCCTCTGCTCTGGTAACCTTTTCCATTCCTCCTTCAAAACATAAAGCATCATAACCATACTCAAAAACAGAAAGCTTGGACCCTACCTGTCTTTTAACTATCGCTCGGTGTCTCCTCACTCCTGCCTTTTGCCTCTAAACTCCTTGAACGTCTTGTATTCGCTCGCTTGCTCCATTTCTCAAACCTATTCTCTCCTAGACCCTCTACATCTGGTCCGTACTGCTCACTCACGGAAACAGCCACCACTAAAATACTGATGACCTCCATGATGCCAAAGACAGAGGTCATTACACTCTGCTCATATTACTCGACCATCTCTGCAGCATTTGACACCGTGGACCAACCCTCTTCTCTTCACATTCTCCATACTCTTATCGGCATTCGGAACAAATCTCTATCACTGGATCTCATCCTACCTCTCCCATGTACTTTCAGTGTCTCTTCTCGCTAATACCTCCTCCTCCTCTTTTGATCTCTCTGTGGGGGTACCCCAGGGCTCTGTCCTGGGACCCTCTTCTCTTTTCTCTGTATACACTCTCTCTAGGTGACCTAATAACATCTTGGTTGGTTAATTATCACCCTCTATGCTGAACGACACTCACAAATATATTATTCTCAACACCGACCTTAACAACTCACACTGACTGTACAAACCAACAGTTTCTGAATGTCTCTCTGCTATATCATCCTGGATGGCCTCCGCCGCCTTAAACCTCAACATGGCTAAAACAGAGCTCCTCATACTTCCTCCCAAACCTGGCCCTACTCTACTACAACCTTTCTCCAACATTACTGTTGGAACTACGATCATTCACCCAGTAGCCCAAGCCACGCTGCCTTGGGTCCACTCGACTCCTCTCTCACATTTGCCCAAAACTGTCTGTAAATCATCCCCCTACTGTCTTAATTTAATTCAGCTTTCATACTTGTGCAAGGCAAGGCAAGGCAACACCCACCTTAGAAAAACCATTTGCTTTAACTACCCTCACATGTGCTAATTAAGTTTGTTGTGCCAACCAGGTGACTTTCTAAAAGTATATAAGTAAACTCCTAACAGCCATTGCTGCTAGCAGCCATGCTTCTAAGCAGATATGCTTCTAAGTAGAAATGTTTCAAGTAGAATATGAAGTTTAAAAAGGAAGTTCAAAAATAAGTGGAAAAGTGGAAATCACCTACTGCTTCTGATTCCTGCTTTTGATCTACGTTGGAAAAGAGGATATCATCTATCTAAGACTGCACATCTCAACACTTAACTATTGCTGTGATGCCGCCTTTATTTTTTATATTTACTGCAACCGCACTTATTTTCAAATTATGCACTTCCTTCCACCAGTCTCCTTATGTCTCTAACTCTATTCATATATCTCCATCTCTCCTTTCTTCCCCACTTCTCAGTTCACATGAACTCCTTTCTTACCTGCATCCTCTGTCACCACACAACTATACACCCTGCACTAAAACACACCCCTATAAATCATCCTCACACATCCTCTTTCTATCCATGCTTCTACTCCTTGCTTCTGGGGATATCTCTCCCAATCCTGGTCCCTGCCTTATTTCTACTTGCTCTCGTCCTCGCCTCCCACATACAACTTCTACTCCTTCTGGTGTTAACCCCTCCAACCTCATACCCATCCCCTGCCACCCTCCCTCCTCTCTCCCTTTCTCCTGTGCCCTTTGGAATGCTCGCTCCCTCTCTAACAAGTTCCTCTCTGTGCATGACTTCTTTCTCTCTCACTCACTGCTTCTCTTTGCTATAACTGAGACCTGGCTCACTCAGTCTGACTCTGCTCTGGAAGCTGCCCTCTCTTATGGTGGCCTTTCCTTCTCCCACACTCCGCGCCTTGATGGCAGGGGTGGAGGTGTGGAGCTCCTGCTCTCCTCTATCTGCCGTTACCGAACCCTTCCTATTCCCCCCTCTCTTGCCTTTCCCTCCTTTGAGGTTCACACTGTCCAGATCTTCTCTCCTCTCCCTGTTCATGTGGCGGTCATGTATCGCCCATCTACCTCTACTCATCCCCCTTCTGCCTTTCTCTCTCACTTTGAATCCTGGCTCTCTTTCTTCCTCTCCTCAGACTCCCCTGTTCTTCTCCTTGGGGACTTCAATTGCCACATTGATGACCCCTCTCTCCCTTGGGCTTCCCGCTTTCTTTCTCTAACCTCTTCTTTTGGCCTTCAACAGTGGACTGCAGCCAGCACCCACAAGGATGGCCACTACTTAGACCTGGTTTTCACTAAAAACTTCCCTCTCTCTGATTTCTCCATTTCCCCTTTTCCTCTCTCTGACCATCACCTCATCTCATTCTCTCTATCTCGCTTCTCCCCTTCTCCACCTCCATCTATCCCCCGGTTCTGCAGAAACCTGCGCTCTATTCACTTACCTGACTTTGAGTCCACTTTACACTCCTCCCTCTCCTCTCTAAGCTCTGCTACAGACCCTGACAAACTGGTCAGGAACTACAACTCTGCCTTGTCCTCCTCTCTTGATCTACATGCCCCGCTTTCTCTCTGCCGCACTCGCCCTTTTAACCCTAGACCCTGGTTAAATTCCCACACGCGCATGCTGCGTTCCTCCACTCGTTCCTCTGAACGCCTCTGGAGGAAATCTCATACTCTCGCAGACTTCCTTCACTACAAATTTATGCTATCCTGTTTCAACTCTGCCCTCTCGCAAGCTAAACAAGCCTACTTTTCTTCACTAATCAACATGCACAAGTCTAACCCACGCATTTGTGCTTGAAAAGATAAACAGTGATTCCCACCACCCCATAAATAAATTCGCATACACCGGTGCAAAACTCGTGCCCATTGCCGTACCCCTCTGTTGTAGATAAAATGTGCGATCAAATAAAAAATAATTATGTGTCAATAAGTATTCAACTCAACATCCTCCATAATGTCCAATGACCTGTCCTCTGTGGTACCCACAAATTGGGAACGTTTGTGGAAAAATGACTTTAAAGATAACTTTCTCACAAGGTATCCCCAAGGGCCAGTTCCTCAGACTGAGGAGAAATTGCTCCAAGGTATCCCCAAGGGCCAGTTCCTCAGACTGAGGAGAAATTGCTCCACTGAGGAGGCCTTTTCTCGTCAGTCTGGGGAGCTGCACCACCGTTTCCATCAGCGAGGTTACAATACAGAGCATCTGACCCAAATCCAAAAAGAAGTTGCACTAACCAATAGAGAGGATTTACTAAAAACTAGACAAAAGTACCTACCAATCCATGGGGAGATTAAAACCAGGGGAGACACCAATTTCATAGGGGAGGATGTTCCACTTATGATTACACAGTACAACAGATGTAGTAATCAAATTCAAAAAATTATTCGTAATCATTGGAACATCCTCCAAATGGATGGGAGTCTGAAAAAATATGTGGAAAAGGGTCCCCGCTTTGTATACCGCAAGGCAAAAACTATTGCCACTTACATCTCACCAAGCTATGTTGCGTCTACACCTCCCCCC
>WSYH01002081.1:0-96971 GCA_036426205.1 Ascaphus truei | reverse complement strand
ATAAATGGTTAAGGATTTCACAAACATGAAGAAATAAAAACATGAAATAAAAATCTGAAAAACAGCTCATTGCATCTGAATATTAAACCAGCTCATAGAGAAATACATTCTCTCTCATCTCACACACCAGCACCTAGACAAATAAATATACTGTATCCCACATTTCCAAAAAACAATTGCATTTTAGTGTGTACATGATGCAATTTATCTGTGCATCATGTGACACCATGCAAAATCAGTGTTCCAAATAAAATCAACTATGAACAACAACATGCAATGCCATCCACAAAATCAAATACAAACTAAGCAAGTAAAGATAAATAAATTGACCATCTATATTTGAATCAATTATACGATTTACTTGAAGAAGGTAACATTTTACAAGTACTATCCTTGAAGAAATATGATTACCTGCAATGTCTATACCCTACTATTCCAAATTTTCACCACCTTCCAAAAATTCACAAATCCCTTCACTCACCACCGGGACGTCCTATTGTTTCCAGTATTGGGTCACTGGGTGAGCACTTATCAATATACATAGATCACTACTTACAACCAATTGTCACTACACTTCCATCACATTTTCTAGACACTTCTCATGTACTTACTTTATTTCAAGAATTTCCTTTGCTCACCAATGACACATGGGTCACTTTAGATGTATCGTCGCTTTATACTATTATTTCTCACACTGATTGCCTTCATGCCATCAGATACTACTTAGAGCACAATTCATCTTTTTCATCTGCACACATCGCTTTTTTATTGGACGCCATACACTTTCTTTTAATGCACAATTATTTTCTGTTTCTGGGGGGTTTCTATCTCCAAACACGTGGAACTGCCATGGGTACATGTTTTGCACCCTCCTACGCCAACCTTTTCATAGGTTGGTGGGAGGCATTTTACGTGTTTGGAGATAGAAACCCCTACAGACATCACATTCACTTATATCGTCGCTATATAGACGACCTTCTTATCATTTGGAGTGGTCCCTTAGAGGATCTCAATGCATTCATTGATTATATCAACACTAATACACTTAATCTACACTTCACATCTACACGTCATTCCCATCACATCCACTTTTTGGATCTAAATTTATTTGTTGGGTTGGATCAAAAAGTTCATACAGATATTTTCCGCAAGTAACATAGCAGGAACACGCTCCTTCATGCGCCAAGTGGACACAATCGAAATTTGTTTAAGGGCATACCCATGGGCCAATATATCCGATTGCGTCATAACTGCTCCAATATAGATGACTTTAAATCAAGAGCAGTAAATTAACAAATTGTTTTATCTCCAGAGGATATAATCAAAAAACCCTGGATGAGGCCTATGAAAATGCCCTTGATAAAAACAGAGAAGAACTATTACATTTGAGTCAGGAGAGAATTAAAAGGAGAGCTGGTCAAATACAAGATAGATCAGACCGAGATCCTCCATTTTTCATAATCCAATTTTGCAACCAAGCGTATGCCATTAAACATATTATTCTCAAACATTGGAGCATGCTTTCCATAGATCCTCTAGTTAAAGACATAACTTCCATCAATCCAAGATTTGTCTTTAAAAAAATCACAAACCCTGGGAAATATAATCTCCCCCAGTATGGTGAGAAATGATAAGCATATATCCAAAAGAGAATTTTTCCCAAAACTTATTGGATGCTTCTCATGTGGACGCTGTCAAATATGCAAACATGGAAAAAGAACAAAGGTTTTTGACAATTTGGAGGGTACTAGGTCTTACAACATTACATCCTTCATTAACTGTAACACTGAGTTTATAATCTATATGATTGTCTGTGGATGTAATAAAAGATATATCGGTCTTACTACCAGGAAATTTAAGATCAGAATCATGGAACACATGAGACTTATTCTAGAGAAAGATTTAAACCATCCAGTTTCACAACATTTTTGTGAATGTCAGAATGGCTCTGTTCAGAATTTTACTTGTATGGCTATTGAACATGTCAGTTTACATGTAAGAGGGGGAGATAGAACTAATATGCTTTACAAAAGAGAAGTATATTGGATTTTTTCATTAAACACTTTAATACCTAATGGATTGAATTCTCAATGGGATCTTAAATATTTTCTTTAAATAGATCTCATAGGAACATAATTGATGTAGTTCCATTCCCCTCAACATGATAAATCTGACTGTTCATTTCATTGATTCACTGTCTTTATCTTTGACTGTTATTATTATTGGTTCATGCTAATAATATGTATAGAATTTACAATATCTAAAAAAACCTTTTTATGTTCTGTTGGTGTGTAGGTTATCATACTCATACATGTATTCGCATATATCTCTTTTTATCCATATATCATTTTCAATCACACTGGCGGGCACCTAAATTTTATGGTAATTGCATTCTGATTACAATATGCAGGGATGGTTTTGGACATGTGAGATATATACATGAACAGCTCTGTATATATATATACTTAGTTAAGTTATGGTGAGTAAAAAAAGTGACAAAAACCCTCCACAGCAAAGCATATAGCAAATATTCCTGTATGCTCATTTGCATGTCTTAGGCAGGTCTGCAACCCCGCCTTTCACCATTATCACCCAGCACACAGCACTTCCACTGCAGCAAGGGATTCTGTGAAATGACATGCAAATGGGCACACAGAGTCACCTTTTGCTTCAAAACCATTTTTAACATGGTTCCCTATAGGCTTAAGCTTGCTGCATGGTCAAAGCTTTAAGCACAGCCAGGGTTAAGATGCATAGCCAGAAACCCCACCCACAGACAGCTGTTTCGACCTTAATGGGTCTCTTCAGTGTAGTTATATATATATATTGTTCATACCATGAAGTTGGTGATTTGTTATGTCCATTGAATGTGATATTGGGTTATTTTTCAAGAGATAGCTATGCGTTGTGATATCCATTTTATTTAATGATATGCATTTTTCTCTATAGGGTCATGCAGACTATCAATTAGGTAATATACTGTGTACATCGCCATATATACTTATGGTTTGTTACTCACTATATACAACTTAATACATCACTATATCCAAGTTAGATGTTCCATCTCTAGCTTTGGTAAACATATAGTGTACTTTGCTATGACTGTTCAAACAGCTAATACATATAATGGTATTTGCTATATATTTGATCACATAGAGTTAATTACTGATGCATAAACTTTCATTATTGCATGTAACATCAACATTAGATTGAACTTGATGTCAATCAGCTGAGCTACCTGAAAGGAGGGGCTATATCAACTAGTCAAGACCCTCTCCATGTATACTCCTTGACAAAGCACTACAGTACGACAGCGTGAAACGCGTGGGAGGAGAAACCCCTGTTTTGTTTTGTGTCCCCTAGATGTTTTTTATGTAGTCTCAATAAATATTTTTCATTACGTTCCCACCCGGTGAGTTGCGAGTGATTTTTGGCTTACCTGGCTGTCCGCCAAACCTTTCCGGTGTTCTTTGGCTACTCAATATTTAGTTCATATTTTTTTTTGTATATTTCTTACCTACAGTATACAACTTATTAGTCAAGGATATCATATAGATATTTTAGAGGGTCTTATCATTATACCATTACTGTTGGTCGATTTTGTGCTGACCATAGTTGTGTTTCAGCATGTACACTGGCGACACACTTTATTCGAGCTCGGCTAGTCCCACGATTTCGGGTATACCCGGGTGTATTGAGGTTTGTGACTGTTTTCTGCCCGAGTGCATTGAGGTATTTTCCAGACAGGGATTGAAGCATTGTATTCCCGCTGGCTGCAATACTGCATAGTATATATATATATACTGCATTACAATTCATGAATTTATGCCATCTGGTAGACACGCGAAGCATTGCAGCCTATTAAATCCTAATCATTATCATTTAACAGATCAGCCGCCCGTCAGCCAGGCATGAACCCAGGCTGGGAAGGCAAACACAACGGGGCTTGTCAGAGGTGAGGAGCGGCGCATTCCAGGTATCTGCCAGGTACATACTGGGTATTTGCTCGAATAAAGTGTGTCGGTGCAGTACAGTAGTTGTCTACTTGACTATATTAGATCATGTGGGTTTAGAATATTTTATTTATGTAGAGCCATGGCTGGTCCAGATTATCTTTCTGCCTTCCTGTCACATAAGTTCTGATAGCTACAGGCAGTGATAGGCTCTCCTGTGGGTTTACCCCTCCGCATGCTGCCTATCTGAGTGACTGGGGTGGAGGTGAATGGGTGTCTGTGTACAACCAATCATGGTGCATACCCTGTGCTCTCCCCCTCTGAGGCTCAGAGAGGAAGTGTCCAAATTGTTTGAGTCGAGTCCTCCCACTCCTGGGGAAAGGAGTGGAGTCGAGTCCTTTCCCTCCTGGGTTTGAGATGTGGAGTGGAGCTCTTCCTCTCGTGGGGTAGAGAGATGCAACCAAGATCTGTCCAGAGCACTAGACCTCACTACTTGCCAGAAGGCCTGCATTATCCAGGGGTCTGGGACCCATTCTCCAATACAAGGCATACGCAGTAATGACATGGTCCTAGGAAGCCAGAGGTCAGCAAAGTCGTATGCGTAGCAGGGTTCAAGGGGTAACCAGAGAGCAGAGTAGTCCAGGGAGAGCAGGGGTCAAAAGCCAGGGAAATCCAAAGTAACACAGGAGCAGGTATTCACAGGAGCAAAGAGGGAGCACAGCATAGGACAGGTAACATACAGGGAAACAGGAACTATGCAGAGCGAGGAAGAGGTGGACAGACAGGGATTATAAAGGGAGGTGCACCAAAGACAGAGAGGGGAGGAGTAGAGAGAGAAGTGGGAGAAGGTAGAGATAGGTCAAGGAGAGAAGAGGAGGAGACAGAAGGGGCAGTCATGGGAATGGCCTGAACAGCTTGGGGCGCGGAGACAGGGAAATCCTGATAAGGAGAGTCTGTGCGCGCGGCCCCTGTAAACTGGGCATGCGCGCGCACAGACTGTAACACAGGCGCGGCCCGCACGGAGCAGGGAAAGGCAGCAGGAGGGGGACGGAGCCAAGCAGAGGGAAACGCGGGCGAGGCCTGTGCCCGTGCGATGGCCAGCAAGGGCAGAGAGGAGCATGCACGCGCGTCCCCCGGGGGCTGAGGGGGTGCGTGCACCAGACGCGTCACTAGGCGCGTGGAACGCCGCGCTGAAGGCACCACAGGCGGCGGAGGTAACGGGACGGATGGCACCACAGGGGAAGGTAAGGGAGCTACTGCGGGGGAGAGGGAGCGGGGAGGATTATGGATGGGACTGTGGGAACGCGTAGGTATGCGAGACCTGTGGGGAACGTGCTGCGGCAAGGGGAGAGAGGTAGACGGTGAAGGAGAGGAGTGAGAAGGGACAGAAAGGATAACGGGAGATGGGAGAGAGGGAGAGGAAGAGGAAGGAATCTCCTGAGTCGTCACAGATATGCTGCAAAGGATTTGTCAATTAAGTTGTCAACAGTGCCAGAGTTCACGAAGGGCTGTGTATGCGTGGTCGAACTCCCCCATGATCAGTTGACAGGAATCAGGAGCTGTTGAAGGGACCTAGAAAGAATAATAACAGAAAAGTCAAGAGAATGCTTCATGTGGAGCCTCTGACGGGGAGTAATAAAAACCTGGGGGCTCTGAGTGCAGAGAGACAATAGAAACATGGATTAGGAGAAGCCAGAGTGCCCCCTAACCATCTTCTCTCCTGAGCTCCTATGGTCAAGCGACTCCTGGTGGGCTCCCAAGCAGCAGAGATTATCGTGAATATACAACCGGTCTGCAGAGAGCTCCATGTGGCGCTGGTTGAAGTGAATGGAGAGTAAGGTCTGTGTCAGTGTATATAGGTATTAATTTGAATATTTTTTTTATTGTTGCCATTTGACAGTGAGACAGGTAAATTCGGGCTCCAACTCCCAGTCAGGTTGGCCACCCTTGCTCTAGGCACTGGAGTTTCCGGACTTATCAGGACACTTCTGGGCGAAATGTCCCTCACCCCTGCAGAACAGAGAGACCGCTGATACATCTAATGTGTTTTTCCTCTTCGGACAACCTGGTACCAGCTAACTGCATGGGCTCTTCTTCAGCTGGAGGTGAACTGGAAGTGGAGTGCAGGAGGAAATGTGGGAGTTCTTTGCGATCATTCTTGCTCCATTTAACATTCTTGAATACGCAGGTCGATGCGTATTCAAAGAGTGATGAGATCTTCCAAATCGGTTGGAATGTCTCGACAAGTTAACTCATCCTTCAGGCTCTCGTACCAGGAGAACATCACTCTCCCATAATGAAGATGCCTAGGCCAGGGCCTCGTTGGAGAGCTAGGAGATGAGGTACGCCACCTTGCTCGCTGAGAACAAACATGGACAGCTGGAGCTTGAACTGAATAGAGTACTGGTTTAAGAATCCCTTGCAGGCAGCAGGATTTCATCCATAACATATACAAGGTTTCCGAAGGGCTGGAGGAGCCACGAGTGCTGGAGTTGCAGGGATTTTTACAATATGAGGGTATCCAGTCTGGCAGTAATGGTATTCAGATGACATTAGAGCCAGTTGGTGGGCTTGGTCTGAAAGGCATTTCTCATAGTTTTTAGGAGATTCCCTTGGTCAAAAACAGCATTCCCTACCTCAGCGGGGTCGATGTCTAGCCAAAGCATAATGTAACGATGTTCGTCTCTAGACAGAAAGCAACCCGCAGGGCTGAGGTAGGATATAACCTGAATCATGAGATAGAGTCCTGAATTGAGTATAGAGTCGTCAGGGTGACAGGCTGGGATCAAGGCAAGTGGAAATGGAGCAAGATCGGTTGCACAGGCAGTGGTTCAGGCAGGCGTCAGATGGGCAAAGTCAGGGTCACAGGCTAGGATCAATGCTGGGTGCAAACAAACCGGAATGTAGGAATCTGACAGGAACAAAGTGAAATCATGCTCTGGCAGCTTTCTGGCGGATGTCCTGCCCTTTAATTGACAGGACGCCAGCAACCCAGATGGCCACTGTACCTTCAGTGTGGGCGGAAGTGAGGAAGGATGCCAGGGAACAACATGGTCATTGGGGCTTCTGTGTTGACACTGCCAGCGCCGAGGCCTTATAGGGAAATGGAACCCCTTCCTCAGGTGGAGACAGTGGCAGAGAGTAGAAAACAGGTGTATATATACCTGTCTGGTGAAAGACATAATTTGTGCACCACAATTCCTGTGCAGTGATGTCATCTTTGACAGAGTTACATAATACAAGAACTGATAAATACAATTGTACATCTCAAAGTGTAAAATCTCTCAGCCTAAGGTCAGGAATAAACTGAAAGTGTATGTTATAGGAATAGATGGTGAAAGAATTGAGAAAAAACATACATGTAAAATAATCGGAATATAATAGCAATTAGCTGCAAATGAAATAGCGGCTAACTAATGAGCATTAAAGTGCGTATATTGAAACAGGTATGGCTAACAGGAATACAATTAGAAACCATAATCTAACAGCGTCTAAGTGTTTCCTTGGCATAATATACAGTCTTGTACTTGATAGCTTAGTATATATGTGGAGCTGAGCGACAATCGTAATTGGTACAGTAGCACATAACCAAGTATATAGAAAAAATAGAAGTAATCGTAACATAGGTGGGTACAGTAACACTCAATTTAGAGATTCAAATCAATAATTAAAAGTAATAGGAGTAGTAGTAATCCTAGGTTACTCAGTCTAGTGGAGCTATTTATAGGTAGTAGGGTGTATATAATAAAAAGAGTACACATGGATAATGGATAGCAAATTGCTCCGATTTGTAAGTAAATCTTTTCTAATTAAGATACTCTAATGGTTCTCAATAGTGCTTAACTTTAAGAGGACAAAATGTATCCATTGCAAAAGTGACTGTATGGCAAAGTACAGACGAGATCACGAATATTCTAAGGCTTGCCTTAAACTAGCCCGGTTACATGCTGGGAACATGCTGGGTGCAACCTGGCTAGTTTAAGGCAAGTTTAAGGCATTTCTGCATTGACTAATGACTCATCGGATTAACACAGCAGGGGACCCTGGCAGTCCCATTCAGTTTGAATGGTACTGCCAGGGACACCCGCTGTTAATCTGATGGGCCATTAGTCAATGCAGAAATGCTTTAAACATGCCTTAAACACGACCCAGCATGTACCTGGGTCTTTTTGGCGATTGGCACTGGTTTGTGTTAGAATAACCATCGGCACTACAGTAGATTGAAAGAAACGTAGTAGTTTTTTAAGTCAGTATTCCTCTTAGTTACACATGTACATCTTAACAACAAAGCGTCCTGATCGCGCAGACTGTAATAACAGAGGGTCCAAATGTTTTTTCAAATAAAACGTCCAGTTTCTTGCAGCTAATGTCTCTGAAGGCGCTCCATTCATCTCCTAGGTGATCAGTGAAGATCTTGAACAAGGTAAAAAAGAGGCACAGCGCACTGGAATGAGTGAAACAAAGGGTGTATTTAAGACACACAAATAAATATAGTAACTCACATGAGATATATTTAAGCGCAAGCTTCTCACAGTCCCTAGTGAGAGCTGGACACTGCAAGATGGTACAAAAAAGGGGCCCTGCGAGCTGGGTCCCTGGATGTCCACTCGCAGCACTCGTGAACCGGAGGAGATGCAAAATAGATGGCATGGACGCCAATCGGGAGCATCCTCTACTGGCAACAGCAAACAGCTATGCCGCTCTTAACTCGTGGCTGACCGAGAGGTTCAACCCTGCATGCGTGATGATGTGAGAGTGTAACGTGACGACCTCAATGCGTTTTGCACCGGAGTGCTTCATCAGGGGCGGATGTCACTATCACAGGGGTTCCTATATATTCCCCTTACTCTGATCTAATAATCGTAATTGCATGGCTGTTGCTAATCTTCCACTAAGAGCACAAATTGTACAAATTTTCAAAAAACATGGAGTTAAAGAATGACAGTCACCACATCACCATGGTACTGTATATTAAAGCACAATTCACTTGAAAGATAATAATGCTGAATGTAAACTTTTAATGTTTAATTTTGGGACAAAACATGTCTAATTTAGATCATGACTTTAGAAAAAGGCCAATCTATATTCTATTAAAAACAAAACATAATTGTTCCAACTTTTTTTTATAAATCTACAACCTCAGTGATGGGAATCATAACATCCTTATATTGCAAAATAATGCAACAAATGCATGTTTATACAAATGTAATAAAATACACCCAACATTGAGAATAAAAAATACAATAAAGACATCATATCACATGATATAACCTCCCTATACGTAGTACACTAAGAACTATCAAGAAAATAAAGTGTCCTACACAGAGGGGGAGGCTAATTAAAATGATTAAGACTACAATAATTTAAATAATTTTATTAATTTCCTATCTTTAAAAATTCCAATTTTTCTGAGTAAATACACCTGTTGGCAAAAAGATTTTTATTTAGAAAAAACAATCCATAAATTATTGAACCTCATTCGAAAATATATATTTCCAAAAATTACTTTATAAAAATTACTTTATAAAAATGTCTTAATAAAAACTACTATCTAAAATATTTTATAAAATTATTTCCCCCAATGGTGTTCCCTCTAAAGATTGGTACTACACCTTAAGGAAAAAGAAATCTCTCTTGAACGAGCATCATTATACAGTGTCATTAGGTGTCCTAATGATGACTTTATTTGTTATTTTATAAGGAATGGCGTGATATCCATCACAATGGAAAAGAAAAACCCGGGCGCTACCCCACAGCTAAGTCAATAATAAGGAAAATTTGTTTGTTCGTAATAAAAAGGAGACAGGTTATGACGCATAGTGTATCCAGGCATTTCAGCCTGGTCCACGAGGGCAACCCGGATGGCCTTAGTTATAAGGACATAGAAAGAGTGGATGCGCACTGGAGAGGTGGCGATAGACTCCAGAGATTGTGTCAGCGTGAGACATATTGGATATATCGACTGAAAACATTGACCCCCAAAGGTTTGAACATCGATGTGGACCTGCGGGCCTTTGTTTAGTCACCAATGTGTCTCACCTTTTTAACCTGCCCTGCAAATGAAGTAACTCTTTTCCCTTTCTCCCTCCTATTTGTATTGCAGATGTTTCTTCAAATGTATTGATTTTCATTTATTTATATCGTTTTTTTTGGTTTATTTTATCCCTTTTTTAAATGTATCTATCAAGATCGCGTTGATGTTTAATTATAATTATTGGGAAGGATGTATTTAAAGTTTTTTCCTTTCACGAGATAATCCTGTACTTATTATCTCATATGATTGTATTAGCGTACTAATTTGCGGCTAATTTTTTAAACAGATTTACACTATAAAAGTTAACTCATTCATGTAAATTTCCTACTGAAAATTACGGTATAGGAAATTATTTTTTTACCTTTAGCTTAGAGGGTTTATTACCCTTATCACACCATCAGCTATCATTGGGTGTTTAACTATATTAAAATTCATATCATTGGAATAATTGTGTTTTATTCAATGTTAACAATGCTTTAATATAATTTTGTGTGGATCAATTATGTATCAATATCATTGTGTATTATTTGATTATATGTATGAAGGCACTTAGGGTACCTCTCTTATCACATTTTTTATGTCTAAGGTATATCACTATTTTTAATTACAGTTTGAGGACATTTAGGGTCCCTCATGTGTAACACTTTGATATATATCTCACATTAAGTCACATCACTGGTTAGTAAGGCTTCTTTGGAATCAATTACACTTTAAAAGATTTAAGGATCATTTATTCTCATTACGTGATGTATTTATTTATTTAAACACAGATCAATTTTATTAATTAATTATTTAGCATGTGGATATTAGGTTTTGCACATTAGTTTAAATATTATATATGGATTTAAGCTTTATTTGATTATTTATTGCACTTGATTTGGGCATAAGCAGCTAGAAACCCAAACACAGACGTTTTTATTCCTGTTTTTTATACTCCTAAGAGGGAGTAGGCTCAAAGGGTGGTATGGGATTGGCTTGTATATATATCCAAGACACCATCCACTCCCATCTACGGAACCTGAGGAAGCCCAAGAAAGGGCAAAACGCGTTGTTCAAACCTCTGAGTTATTTTGAACTAGTGAGGCCACTGTACAGGAGCAGGGCAGAGGAGCAAAGGACTGTACCCGGGCGTGGGTTAAGTTTCCCTGCGCACCACGCGCCCTGAACAACCACCTCCTGAGGACTACTTGGCGTTTTAAATCTTTAGCCCCCTTGGTGCTAGACCAAAGGGTTTTTTGTTTTTTAATGTTTTAATAAAGTATTTTTGCAACTTGGGATTGGACTCCAAGCGTCTCTTTCATCTGGAAGAACTGCTGCAGCACTGGAAAAGCAAGAAAAGATACCATTCCACTTGGGGGCTCACACGTGGCCGTGTGACTACTGTATTATCATTTACTTTTCCCTATTCCCATTAACCTTGATCTCCTTTATTTTCACAGGAGTATCCACTGTTTTTATTCATTTACATTGGATGTGGAGAGAATAGAGATACCCTCTCCAAGATCACTCTCACAATTTGCCTGTGTGAGTGCATGCAGTTTTTTATTCTGCATTTGTTTACTTATGTCCCTGTTACCAACTTGTAACTAACAGTGGCCCCTCTTGAATTGGATTTTATTATCTCTGAAACCCCTCTTTTATGTTACCAATTCTTTTTGAGGGAAACTTCGCTGGTTTACGGTAGCTGGCTATCAGAAGAGACTACCATCAAGAACCAAGAAGAAGAAAAGGAATTCGGTTTAAGGAAGATACAGAAAGAAGAAGATAAAGAAAAGAAACCCTGATGCGATAATACTTACACAAGGCCGTGTAAGTACATTTGATATCATACACTTCACCATCAGCCCATTCCCCAACTTTGGGATTTGTGTTCCAGAGTGTTATATTCCGTCATTCAGTGTATCTCCACCTGTGCTCCCCCTTTTCCCCTTTGTTTCTGTGATATCCATCACGTCATTAAACCATAAAGGATTTTTAGTTCTCAATTTAAATATCCAATATTATTCTCTTCGTAGCAAATGTAGATCCCTGTTGCCACCTATAATATTGTCACAAAGGCATTCTACAACCGAAAAGTGCAATGCTCTAAGGTCACTATTGTGTACTTTGTGAAAATGTTCTAAAAGGAAGGTGAGGGGTTTACCTTTGTCTAAGAATTGTTTAGTGATATTTTTAACATTCCTAAGGTGCTCAAAGATCCTTATTTTTAGACACCTGATGGTTTTCCCCACATACTGTAGTCCTAAATTGCACTGCAGTACATAGATCACAAACTTGCTGTTACAATTAATGAACAACTCTATCTTAAAATCTTCCTTGGTGACAAATGATTGAACTTTGTCAGTTTCATGGATTAACAGGCCATGCATCCAGAACATTTACAACACCCTTTTGGTCTCTGAGTGCCCCTAGAGACAATGTCAAGTAGTAGACTAGGAGCCAAAATTGATTTTAAATCTTTGTCCTTCCTGAATACCACCTGTGGCTGTGTAGGCAACATATTACCCAGAAGTGGGTGTACATCTGGTAAAGAAATTTGTATAAGTTAAAGGAAGGTATATACAGTTAGATCCGGAAATAATTGGACCCCTGATACAAGTTTTGTTATTTCGGCTGTGTACCAAAATAAATTCAAGTTACATATAAATAATGAATATGGGCTTAAAGTGCAGTCTATCAGCTTTAATTTGAGGGTATTCACATCCAAATTGGAGAAAGGGGTTAGGAATTAGATCTCATTAATATGTAGCCCCTCTTTTTCAAGGGACAAAACGTAATTGGACAATTGACTCAAAAGCTGTTTCATGGACAGGTGTGGGCTATTCCTTCGTTATTTCATCATCAATTAAGCAGGTAAAAGGTCTGGAGTTGATTCCAGGTGTGGCATTCGCATTTGGAAGCTGTTGCTGTGAACCCACAACATGCGGTCAAAGGAGCTCTCAATGCAAGTGAAAAAGGGCACCCTTTTGCTGCAATAAAAATAGGAAAATCCATAAGAGAGATAGCAGGAAAATTAGGAGTGGCCAAATCAATAGTTTGGTACATTCTGAGAAAAAAAAGAACGCACTTGTGAGCTCTGGAACACAAAAAGGCTTAAACGTCCACGGAAGACAACAGTAGTGGATGATCGTAGGATCCTTTCCATGGTAAAAAAAACATCCAGCTAAGTGAAGAACACTCTCCAGGAGGTAGGCATATCATTATCCAAGTCTACCATAATGAGAAGACTTCAAAGAGGAGCAAATACAGAGGGTTCACCACAAGGTGCAAATCATTCAAAAGCCTCAAGAATAGAAAAGCCAGATTAGACTTTGTCAAACAATATCTAAAAAAGCCAGTCCAGATCTGGAACAGCTTTCTTTGGACAGATGAAACTAAGATCAACCTGTACAGAATGATGGGTAGAAAAAAGTATGGAGAAGACTTGAAACGGCTCATAATCCGAAGCATACCACATCATCTGTAAAACACAGTAGAGGCAGTGTGATGGCATGGGCATATATGGCTTACAATGGCACTGGGTCACTTGTGTTTATTGATGATGTGCCAGAAGCAGCCAAATGAATTCCTGTGTATAGGGATATACACAGGAAAGTAACCCAGGAGTTTTTTAAGGCAAAGAAGTGGAATATTGTGCAATGACAGAGTCAATCACCTGATCTCAACCCGATCGAGCATGCATTTCACTTGCTGAAGACAAAACTTAAGGCAGAAAGACCCACGAACAAACAGCAACTGAAGACAGCTGCAGTGAAGGCCTGGCAAAGCATCACAAAGGAGGAAACCCAGTATTTGGTGATGTCCATGCGTGCCAGACTTCAAGCAGTCATTGCCTGCAAAGGATTCTCGACAAAGTATTAAAAATGAACATTTTATTTATGATTGTGTTAATTTGTCCAATTACATTTGAGCCCCTGAAATAAGGGGACTGTGTATGAAAATGGTTGCAATTCCTAAACGTTTCATATAATATTTTTGTTCGACACCTTGAAATAAAGCTGGAAGTCTGCACTTCTATTGCATCTGAGTTGTTTCATTTCAAATCCATTGTGGTGGCGTACAGAGCCAAAATTATGAAAATTGTGTCAGTGTCCAATTATTTCCAGACCTAACTGTATACTGTATAATAGTAGACAATGACAATTACTACAATAATAATTCAAAACATCACAGTAGACATCACTAATGATCATTAATACATCAGAGGCATTTTAACACACAATGCATGAAGCATTATAACTTTAACAGCATGATAGACCTATTTAGATCTAGCATGAAAGATTAGTTAGATGTTCTTGTGATAGATAGCTTGTATATAAACCCAGTTAAAATAACAATAATGAGTGTGGAAGTTCTCAACAACATAGAGACACTCCATTAGCCCGTTTTTTGTGTGCTAATCTATAATTCATAAAAGTAAAGGAACAGCTGTAATTGCTGAGGGAGTATAGTCTAAAATGGGCAGAGCTCAGCCTCCCTATGAAGCTGCTTAGCCTTCTACTGTTGTAACCTGTGTCCCCCTGGTTCCCCGTAAGCCCTGTTTACCTCCACTGCGGCAGCTGCTCGTAGCTGCAGGACTATAGGCAGGGAGATCACATCGCTGGAGGCTCCCTTTGCAGGGTGCCGCTATCTTGAATCATACCCGCGCATGCGCAGTGAGGTTCGCGCATGCGCAAGGCAAGTGCAGGTGGCGGCAAGAGAGGGAGACGCTCCGCGGGGAATAAAGCCCCCAGAAGGCCATAGGGCTGAAGAACATGTGATGCCTCACAGTCAATTATGCCCCAGTATTCCCTTCAGCAGGGAATAGATATATTTCGCGTGTTTGCAGCCACGCCAATCAGAGCTGGGACAAGGAAGGGGTAGGTTATGTGTGCAGGTGTCTGTGGCACCTGTACTAGGCCAGACACCCCCTGGTAGGCCCCAGCTAGGCCCCGACTCCCACATAGCTTGTGGTTGCTATAGGGACTTGCCCTTAGACAGGGACAGTGCCCCGCTTAACACTATCAGTGTCAGGCACACAGTGAGGCTCCGCACAGTGACTGCGGCCTGATGTCCAGAGCCTGTAAGTATTCACGCTGCGGGTATACCCGCGTCCAGCACATCCTTACCTTTTTCTCAGGCCATTCAGGCTCCCAGCGGCATTCCCCGCTCCTGGCTGCTTTCCCTGCATTTCCTACCCACGCGCGTCAGCCCTACGGGCGCACGTGCACCCAAGCCGCCATTGGTTGGCGCCAGGCACCTGACTCCGCCTCCGCTGGCGCAGCACACGCACCTTGCGTGTCGCGGCTTGGGTCCCGTCAGCTCCGCCTCCCCACTTCTCCCTCCTTACCTGACCCTTCCCCTGTCCATCCCTCTGCTCCTCCCCTTCTCCTCTCTGCTCCTGGATCCTCCGGTGCACCTTCCCCATGCTCCGCCTCCTCGGATGTCACGCACATGCCCGGCACGCCCCTTCCACATCTGCCTTGTCTCTCAGGTCCTCCTTCCCTTTCTGTCCCTTCCCTTGACCGTCCCTCCGTTCCTCCCCTTACTCTGACCACTCCCTTTGCCTCTAGCTCCTCTATCTGAGCCTTATCTTGCTCTCTCCTCTGTTCCTCCCCTCACTCCCATTGGTTTCAAACTTCCTCACTCTGCTCTCCTATTAGGTGGACACGGTGTTGTGAAAGCACGGTGATGGGTTATGGCCTTGTGAGGTCTGTGAGGGTGTATATTATTCTCAGTATTGGTTTATGCTGTGTATAGTAAAACTGTTATGCTTTACACGTGTGCATTCTTTATTGTCCTGTAATGTGGTCATTCCACATAGTAGAAACCCAGGTGGAGGCACTACCGAACGATCATCACCCAGGTATACCCCAGGTTCCCAGCAGCGGAGACTCTGATCTCCTGTATGCCACAAGTATAGCACTACACATATACCGTAGCCACACATCTTCCAGGGGGTAGGAGAAAGTGTGCTACACTGTATACACAGGTACTGTATGGTTGCCCAAAAGAAAACATTTATTTAGTACGATGAGCATATATTTAGCAGAGGTATTTGGTGACAGGAATAGGTAATAAGAAGGGAAAAGCTAGGAAGGTGCCTTTCCTTACCATGGGATCTTTTGCTTCCCAGGTAAGGTAGTCCAAGAAGTCAAATATCACAACGAATGGTAAATAAAATATTAGATTTACCATAAAAATATATTCCAGTGTCAATTGTCTGCAGATCTAGGGCTATGTAGAGTCAGCATTTCTCCTTTGTTAAGTTAATCAAAGGATATTAAAGTATCTCCAGTACAGTATGTTTTTAGTGAGGGTAAGAATGCTGACAGCTAGAACTTCCCTTTAAGGAAGGGAGCAGTCTTATCCTTACTAAAATTATAGAAAGCAATTCAGATTATTATCCCTTTTCATACCTCTCGGTGCCAGGATTCCAAGTGTATAGCTACAATAAGCTTATCTGCACAGAAGGCACCTGGTCCTGTCCCTGCCTCTCAGTCATTCAGACATATGTTCCAAAATTTGATAACATAATTGTGAAACATTGTGTCTGAATGTGATAAAGTGCAGAGCAACCAGTGAATCTATTTTGTCATTCTTAATATCAGTACGTTCTTAATATCAGTACACGCAATGTTTAACCAGTCTGGATGTTTGGCCCACACAAAGCCAACAACAGGGGGGCATATTTCTGTCCTGGGCCGGTGAGTCAACATGTAGTGCCAGATCCACAAAGGTAATACAGAACAAAATGGGAACAAAGCTTCAGTGAGGATGTGTGGAAAATATGAATTGACAAAAACTTTAGTAGAAACAAAAATCCTCAATAGTAGATACAATGCAGAGCTATACTGTAAGGAATCGAGGAGCACGTCCTTTGCGACGTGTTCCCTCCTTACCTGCTGCTGCCACTGTTCCTGCCCATGCGCGCACCCCCGCTCTAATTACCGAGCACGCGCACACCCGCTGCTCTTCTAGCTGCTGCACGGAGCCTGGCTCCGCCTCCCACACGCGTCGCGCATCTCTCCCACACGCGTCGCGCATCTCTCCCACGCGCGCGCACACGGGATGACGTGCAACAATCCCCAGCTGCGTGGCAAGTACTCTCATTCCTGCCTTGTCTCCTGCAGCCTATCCTAGCTTCCGATGCGGCCGCACCTACGCTCCGCCCCCTGTCCTCATTGTCTAGTCCTCCCTTTAAGTATTTCCATGCTTTGCTCAGCATAATCCTATGTAGCCTTGTGACGCTCACTTCAGTTGTGTTTTGCTCTAAGTTTTGTCTTGCAGTTAACCTATTGTGTACTGACTCGACTTGTTTGTTGACCCTTCTGGATTTTGGACTTTGGCTTACTCTCGACTGTGGCGATCTCTCCTACCCTTCAACACACCATACAGACTCACACTACTCTACTCTTTACAATCCCAGACCACGGTTTACGGACCCCTACTATCCTGCTCTCTCCAATCCAAGAACCCAGCAAGTATACCGGATCTCCTACACTCTCCAACCCAGACCATGCATTGCTAGACTATCTGACTTCCAGGCATGCCTCTGCTGCTGCGGGTGTGTGGCGTTATACCTTCCCACCTCAGTGCCATGGTCTTGTCTTGTTTGTGGGCAGCACAAGCGTTACATATACTCACAGTTTTCTTAATTCAGTAACTTCCATTTTATTTGCAGGAACAATGGAGAGTGCAATGTTTCAGGTCTCATATGGTGACCTTTCATCAGGACCTTTCCTATTGAGGATTTCTGTTTATACTAAAGTTTTAAATCCAAAGAGGTGTCTATTAGAGAAGAGGAGGCCTGCTGGAGGGTGTTTAGAAATGTGGCTTTCAGAGGGGGCCTTATGGAGGTTGGTAGAACGGAGGCCCCCTCTGACAGGTAGCTTCGTGGGCACCCTCCAGCAGACCCTCTCTGACAGGCAATCTGTGGGCCCCCTCAATCTCCAAAGGCAGTAGGTAGGCTTCTCCTACCTCTGTTTTGTCCCTCCTTTCAACTAGTCTCCAACCTATACCCCCAGGCCCATACTACCCGCTCTTCTCCTCCCACTCCCAGGTTCATAATTACCACCCCCAGACCCATAGCTACCCCCCAGCACAGATCCATAAACCTCCAGGTCCCTAACTATCCCCCTCTGGTCCATAACTACACCCTCAGGTCCATAATTATCCCCACCAGGCCCTTATCGTATTCTCTCCCCCCAGGTCCATATCTCCTTCTGCCCCCTTCAGGAACCACCAGTGTGCTCATGGTGAGGGGTTGTTAATGGGGGGATGCTCATTTAATTTGGATCTTGGCTTCAAGATTTCAGTTAGATGTCCACAAATAATATGCTGCAAGGGCATTTCATTGCATATATACTACAGTATACAATATAAAATGTAGCACATGTAGTAAAATCTTTTAGACCAATTTCCCTTCTGTTTGTGGGTGAAAGATATAGTCTTCTTGTTTACTATAATGTCTGCAGTGCAAGCATGGGTATGAACTGTACATGATTTAGATATTAATATATTTTGATAAGTGGGCTATAAAAGGTCTGCTTTAATTACATCACCGTGTCTTGTCTTTGAAGAGACCAGTGTTTGTAGATATCTTTTTCAACACTTTGTGAAATGTTTGGTATGTAGTAACTAATGCGATTATTTTATTATTATATTTTTGTAGGGGCCTTAAGTAATGCATATCTGTGTAGTAATGCCAGCTTGTTTTATTTTTCAAATTTCTTAATCAGCACTTTAAGAGATTGCATTTTCAGTGCTTGATATTCTTCTAGCTCTAATCAGTAGGCTATAGGGTAGGTTTTTCATGGTATTTTTTAACTATTGGCTGATTATACAGTAGGCTGTTTTCGTTCTTTTTCTGTTCTGTTGATTTGGAATAGATATCAGTCTCTAGTACTTTATGCCTTGAGGTCAATGGGGATTTTATAGTTGGGTGCTTTGTTGTTATGGTGCTCTTCTCCAATCAGGAATCCGACCAGCAGGGCTGAGGTAGGGATGCAGAATAACCGACCAGAGCCCAGGGACAGAGCCCTGTTAGGTATTCCTAGTTAGTAAGCA
Organism: Ascaphus truei; assembly: GCA_036426205.1. NCBI lineage: Eukaryota > Metazoa > Chordata > Amphibia > Anura > Ascaphidae > Ascaphus > Ascaphus truei. The sequence continues at coordinate 77,936 of WSYH01002081.1, read as the reverse complement.
GGCAAATGGTCAGGGCTGGCAGAAAGCAGCAAGGTCGGGGTCACGGTTCTGGGTCAGCAACAGGGAAATCCAAACAGACAAAAGGGTAAAGCGTGACAGTGAAGACAACAGGAACTGCAAACATTAGAAACTTGCTCAGCGACTCCTACCAGGAAGTGCAGCCTTATACAGCAGGCTGCCTGTAACCAAAATGGCCAAATTGAGCAGAAAGGGCAGGCAACCTGGAAAACCCGAACTGGCAGCAAAACCTGGCACGGATCGAGCAGAATCCTTATAGTGCCCCCCTTTTTAGGAAAAACCTCTGGTCGATATAAGCCATTTTGGCAGGAAACGTCAGATGAAATGCCCGGACAAGGTTGGGGTAATGGATATCCCTGGATTTGATCCATGAATTCTCCTCGGGTCCATAACCCTTCCAATGGACAATGTACTGTAGCCCGCCACAGGATCTAAAGGAATCCAGTATCTGGCGTACTTCAAATTCCTCCTGGCCATCCACCAAGAACGGTCTAGGAGGAGGGAGAATAGAAAGAGAGAAGGTGTTCTGGACGAATGAATTGAGGAGGGAGACATGGAACACAGGAGGTATCCTTAAACTATCCGGAAGTTCAAGTATGAACATCAACAGGTTAACCTGCTTTAGGATTTTGTAAGGTCCAATGAACTTGGGCCCGTGTTTGGAGGAAGGCAGTTTCAGCCGGATATTTTTTTGTAGCCAGTCAAACCTGATCTCCCCCTTGAAACGGGGGAGGTGGTTGTCAATGTTTATCCACATGGGTTTTTTGCTGGAGGGCGGCTTTGGTCAGACTCGCCTGGAACTTCTTCCAGAGTAATTGGAGATCTTGGATCTTATCATCCACTGCAGGAACTCCGGATAGAGGACTGGAAGGACCAAGGGCAGCAGGGTGGTATCCGTAGGCACAAAAGAACGGATATTCCTGTGTGGAATCATTGAATTGCAGGAAAACTCGGCCCACGGGAGCAGATCAACCCAGTCGTCCTGTAGTTCAGATACAAAACATCGCAGGAATTGCTCTAAGGACTGATTGGCCCTTTCCGTGAGTCCATTGGACTGGGTATGGTACGAAGAAGAAAATGAAGGGAGATGCCCATTCTTTGACTGAAAGCCTTCCAAAATCTTAAGACGAATTGGGATCCACGGTCCGACATTATATCCGTTGGGGCTCCATGAAGGCGACATATCTCCTTAACAAAGATCTCAGATAGTTATGAAGTTGTAGGTAGCTTCCTGAGAGGAACAAAATGGGTTTGACGTGTAAAGCGATCAACTACTACCAGTATAGTAGTCATACCCCTGGAGGGTGGCAGTTCCACGATAAAATCCATGGATAAGTGGTCCACATGTGAGAAGAAATTGCAGGGTCTGGAAAAACCCATAGGGTAAGATCCTCAGCACTTTAGTTTGGGCTCATACCACGCAGGCTGCCAAAAACTCCTTCACCTCTTTGCGGATCTCTGGCCACCAAAAGATCCGTTCAAGGAAATCACACATCTTCCTAACTCCTGGGTGACCAGCCGTCTTGGAGTTATGACCCCATTGCAATACCTGACTTCGAAATTGGGGACGGACAAATAGTTTCGACAAACAACTGGACGTTGACCTTGGATCTTCTGTCTGGGACTGTGAAATCTGTTGCAGAAGTGAATATGAAACTGCAGAGATGATCTGAAAGATGGAATGATGGGCCCCTGGTCTATCTCCTTGCATGATCTGGAGAGAATTGCCTGTATAGGTGTAGAGGGAGAAAGGGGGTGGCCCGGAATTAAAGGGGTTGCACCCCATTTGGCCATCCCCTGACCTCACCAGGGAGACAAGGGGTTAACTGGGCTGAGGTCCAGAAATGTGATTTAAACCTTGTTATGACATGAAAATGTACATTCCCCTGTTCCCATGCTTTATTGTAACATCTGGTTTAATCAGTGTCTGCATCACACACACACTAGGATCCATCCAGGAGTACAAGGGTTAATAGTTCTTGTGTGATTATAGCCCTTTGTGTAATTTTCCCGCCTTTTCAGGCACCATTTTGCAGGGTTCCATAGGCCGCCATTAGGGCTCAATGCATTCTAATGGCGAATCTTGCTGTTTTTGTCCTGTTTCCTGTGAAGACAAGCAGATGGCGTCCGAGAGGAGGAGCGGCGGTTTCCCATTGTAAGTCAATGGGCCCATTGACTTCAATGGAGATTCCTCGAAGGAGTTTTCCAGGAACGAGTTGGCTGCCGTCCAAACCGCAAAACCGCAAAGCGGATACTTTTTCTAAAAGAGAGCTTTGATCACTTATTAGTCAAGTTCAACGACAAGTGGCGTGGGAATAAACAGTTCTAGAGCACCTAGAAATAAAATTCTTTTTGCCCCTAGTTCCTAGACCTCCCCCCACTCGACCACAACCGGGTCCCTGTATCCTGGACCCCCAATAAAGGTCGAACCGAGAAGAGCGGGTCGCGCCATAGGTTCCAATGGCGGCGGCAGAAACAGCTCAAGAAAACGGCTGAAATTTGAGAATCCATAGCTCCGGTTCTGGAGGGTTCAGAGGATCAGGGTTTGGGGTATCTGTAGCCACTGCTCCGGCATCGCTGCAGAACCATCCTTGACCCTCTTGGACCAACCCGACGGAGTATGGACCCCCTTGAAAGTTCGGGACTTTTCCCATAGACTCCAATGGCGGCCAATCTCCATTGACCGGCTATGGCGGAAAACCCCCATTGACTTCAACGGCAGCGTCGCCCCGTTGAAAGTCTATGGCGGCGGATTCCCATAGCCACCAACGGCGGCGGTTTGCCATTGAAAGTCTATGGCGGAGGAGCCCGTTGTTTTCAATGGGGATTTATTGAAAAACCGTGATTTAATTTACAGCGGAGTTTTTTGTATTAAAATAGGAAACGGTTTAAGGTGTATTTGTGTAACTCCGGTTCAAAAGGTCGTAGCAAGTCGCAAATTAGACCATAGGGTGTCCCAGTTCCGGCATTGAGAACTGGGAAGTTTGGACCCGCTGGACACAACGGAACCGGATATTTTAATATGTTTGTGTTTTATCTTTAATACTGTGTCCCAAAGCAGGGATAAAACCCAGAGGAAATTCCTTTGCATACCAGGGTAGCATATGGCCAGAGAGGTGACCCAATGTCTAGGACTTAAGTATTGTTCAAAGGATTTTGTCACCCTTACTGTTTACCTGAGGGCGGAGACGGCTCAAACCAGAGCAGTCTTTAAGTGTCCCATTTAACACCTTACAACAAAGAATATCCTGCCAGAAATCCAAATTGGTAGACTAGCTGGCATTCCTGATGCAGATGAGGGGCTACAGATATGAGACCCCAGAGTTCTAATGCGCATGTGCCAGCTAGCAGGGGGGCATGTATCAAAATGTGTTCCCACGTTAATGAATGGCTAGAGGTAATTGAAGACCAATCACCTGTACTTAATGTTAAGGATAGGGTTACAAAAGATATATAAATCGTGGTAATCCCTATCCCCGTTGTCTTCTGATATCATCTGAATTGTTACCTGATTGCGAGAGAATTGCTATGCAACATACTTCTCATCCCCCATCCCCAATGTAAGTGTACTTCTTGTCTTGTTACTGTACTATTTCGTGTGTTCACCTATCCAAAGGAATAAATACAATATATTATATCTAAGCCTCGTTCAGTTCAAACCCAGTTATTTGGTGTAAACTTACAACCTGTCATAGGCTATCGTCACAGGCTTGTAAGTTAACTGGTGGCAGCGGCGGGATTGAACTGGACCTGTATTACAGTATTCTGCGGGGTACTGTGATCCAGTGGGAACTTGATGGTAATTGCAAGTTCCTGGGACTAAAGATATTGAACACACGGTAGTGCAACAAGTAACGCAAGTTGTCACACCACCTCCCTGCTGCGATCCAGAACCATGAGTGAAGCGGAAAACGTCTACTACCTGAGGACTAGAGCTCAGCCAAAAGACAAGTGCTGTGATTATGGACTGGAATATGAGGACCAGGGGGTCGCAGACATGATTGCCGCAATCACAGAATATGAAGCCGAGCGGGCAGAGTCTCAGGATACGGCTCAGCTTGCCCTTGTACAGCCACCCGGAGATCAGGGACTGAACCCAGTGCCAGGGCAGCTGAATCCCGGGGAGGGAACGAGTGCACCTCCCGGGACAAGTGCGACAGGGGGGGGCACTGATGGCTGCGGCCACCAGTCCATTTACCCCTGAAATGTTGGCACTGATTACAACGTGGGGAGACCGAGGGACAGCGGAGGAGCGGCTAAAGTTTATCTCTATGGCAGTGAACAGACCCGCTTATTGCCCCCTGGTCCAACCCCGCAAAGATAAACTCCAACTGGACAAGCACAGTCTCACCAAGTACGTGGAAGGCACTGATCGGATTGACATGTTTTTAAAAAACTTTGAAACGCAGTGCCGGCGGTACGGGGTGCTTCCCCAGCATAGGGTTGCACGCTTGGACCCGCTACTCTCCGGCTTTGCTAAGAAGACATTGATGGCACTTCCAGAGGAGTATGCTGATGATTATGCCCACCTGAAAGAACTATTGCTATTTCAGCACGGTTTTACCCCTGAAGCTTACCGTGGTAAATTCTGGCTGGAGGAGAGGCAGCCTCAGGAGACCTACGTCCCCTATGTGACCCGCATGGCTTTGTACGGGCTACACTGGGTGGAGGGCTGTGAGGTCAAGACTTACCAACGCCTGCTGGACCTCATCTTTCAGGAGCAGCTCGTGCAGCAGTGCCTGCCGGCGGTGAGGGCTTGGGTGTATGACAAAAAGCCCAAGACTTACACAGAGGCGGCGAGGCTTGCAGATGACTATGTGGTCAGCCGGTCCCAGATGACCGCCAAGGCATCAGCCAAAGCGGCGGCGGCACCGGCGCCGGCCAAGAAGTCTGATAATACCCCCCAGTGGACCCAAAAGCCGCCTGCGGGCAGCAATTCACAGAAGGCGGGAGAGCTCCGGCATGAGCGCCGGTGCTACACCTGTAACAGCACTGGTCACCTCAGACCAGATTGCCCGGAACCCCTGCGTTCCAATGGACCCCATCGGGGGCAACGCACCCCAGCTGCGAAGCTGGTAGCCCGCGTGTGGGTGGCTTCAACCAAAGAACCAGAACCGGTCATGGAAACAACTCCCAGCGAGACGTCCCATGTCACCCCTATCCCGGTTTCATCGGTGCCTACAGCCAGGAGCGGAGGACATCTCAGCGCAGACCTGCAGCAGACGGACGGCTGGAGCAAACATCTCACCCTGGTTACAGTCGGTGACTGGCAAGCAGTTGGCTTGCTGGATTCAGGAGCTGCAGTGACCCTGGTCCGACCTGATATGGTCCGGCCAGAGGAATTGCTCCCAGGCCCTGGGATGCAGATCACTGTTTCCGACGGAGAGCCAAGTTTGTTGCAGGTGGCCCGAATCTTTTTGGATTGGGGGGAGGGCAAGGGTGTGCGGGAGGTGGGGGTTTTACCCGGTTTGGATGCTAACATTCTTTTGGGCAACGACCTGGGACCGATGACCTGCACCTACGACCATGTGCCCCAGCCCGCTGCAGTGGCGGCGGTTACCCGGAGCCAGACAGCGGCAATGCCGGCGGCGGCCGCTCGAGTCCCCCAGCCTTTGGGACCAACGTTAGCGGAGGGCACAGAGGAGCCCGGGGAGGTAAGCCAGGATCAGTTGCAACCACAGGCTGACTTACTGTTCCCTCTTACCCTGTCCCCTTCCCCTGACAATGACATGACTGGGGGGTGGCCAGACTTAGGAGCCCAGTTTAGGGAGGCAGTGAAGGCAGACCCTACCCTGGCCGGCGTGAGACTTCTGGCGTCCGAATCTCAGGCAGGGGAGGGCACTGAGCGCTGCCTATGGCATAAGGGACTCCTATACAGAGAAGAAGGGAACCCGGGGATAGAGGAGGGGGTGACCAGTAAGCGACAGCTAGTAGTGCCCCAGGGGTACCGACAGCAATTGTTACGGGTAGCTCACTCTATTCCGTTAGCGGGACATCAGGGGGTCACCAGGACGCGAGCCCGGTTATTACAGCGTTACTACTGGCCGGGGGCATCCCGGGATGTGAGCAACTTCTGCCGCTCCTGTGATGCCTGCCAGCGAGTGGTAAGGCGGGCGACCGTGTGAAGGCACCCCTGAGACCCCTACCGATAATAGGGGAACCCTTCCAGAAGGTAGCGATGGACCTTATAGGACCCCTTATGATTCCTAGCAGGTCAGGAAGCGCTACATCCTCACGGTGGTGGATTTTGCCACCCGGTACCCTGAGGCAGTAGCGCTTGGCACCATAAGTGCCAAGACAGTGGCAGCAGCTTTGCTGAACATTTTCTCTAGGGTAGGTTTCCCTAGTGAGATCCTAACCGATCAGGGTTCGCAGTTCATGAGTGAACTGTTACATTGTCTCTGGGATGCATGCGGTGTACAGCACCGGCGCACTACCCCTTACCATCCCCAGACAAACGGATTATGTGAGAGGTTTAACGGTACCATGAAGCAGTTGGTTCGGACCATTATAGAGGCGGAGGGGAAAGACTGGGAGATTCACCTACAGCACTTGCTGTTTGCATACCGAGAGGTACCACAAGAATCTACAGGCTTCTCCCCCTTTCAGCTACTATATGGTCGCAGGGTACGTGGACCTTTGGACCTATTCCGTGAGGGAAGGGGAGACTACTGCTACTGATGCTTCAGTGATCCAGTATGTATTAGATCTCAGAGACCGGTTAGAGATGCTCATGGGGTGGCCCAGGACCACCTCAGGGCTGCTCAGACCGAGCAAAAGCAATGGTATGACCAGCATGCCCGTAGCAGAGAATTCATCCCAGGACAGCAGGTGCTTGTTCTCAAACCCACTGTGGAGAACAAGCTGATGGCTGCCTGGTCGGGACCGTACTCGGTTATCCGAAAGGTGAATGAGTGCAACTATGTTGTGCAGGTAGAGCCTGAGAGGCACAAGACATATTACATTAACATGTTGAAGGAATACAGAGCACCGAGTATGGGAGCAGTGCTGGCCATTTGTAGCCCACTGCTGGAGGATCCAGCGAGAAATGCTCTGCCTGATCTCCTAGGGGAGGCTAGGCAGGGAAACACTGTGGAGCAGGTGGAGATAGGGGCACAGTTGAGTGCTAGGAAGAAGAGAGAAGCCAGGGACATGCTAGCGCAGTTTAGCAACCTCTTCACTGACATGCCAGGGACCACACATCTCACAATACACCCTGTGCACACAGGGGACCTGCAACCTCTGCATAAGCACGCTTATAGAGTGTGAGCAGAGGTCAAGACAAGTATGGAGAGAGAGATAGAGGAGATGCTGACCCTAGGGGTAATTACTCCATCCCAGAGCCCTTGGGCAAGTCCAGTAGTCCTAGTTCCTGATAAGGACAAGACCACCCGGTTTTGTGTGGACTACCGGTTGCTCAACGCTGGGACGGTGTCAGATGCTTACCCCATGCCCCACATGGATGAGTTACTAGAACTCACGGGGGCAAAGTATCTGACCACCATGGATTTGAGCAAAGGCTATTGGCAAATCCCACTGACCCTGGAGGCTAGGGAGAAGTCAGCATTCATCACTCCAAGTGGCCTCTATGAGTTTTTGGTGATGCCATTTGGGATGAAGAATGCCCCGGCTATCTTTCAATGCCTGGTCAATAGGTTACTGGAAGGGATGCAGAGCTATGCCAGGGCTTACTTAGATGACATTGCTGTCTTAGTAGTTCCTGGGAATCCCACATAGGACATGTAGCTGCGGTGCTGGATAGGATCAGGGAGGCTGGGCTTACCTTGAAACCCACTAAGTGTATGGTAGGGATGGCAGAAGTCCTGTACTTAGGGCACAGGGTGGGTGGAGGGCACCTCAAACCAGAGCCAGCCAAGGTAGGAGCCATAGTTGAGTGGCCTGTTCCAAAAACCAAGAAACAGGTCATGGCATTTCTGGGCACCGCAGGGTACTATAGGAAGTTTGTCCCACAGTACAGCGCCGTGGCCAAACCCCTGACTGATCTGACTAAGAAGCAACTGCCTGTGCTTATTACCTGGACTCCTGCCTGTGAAACTGCTTTCCAGGCACTGAAAACAGCGCTTGCTGGAGCACCCATACTGGCTGCCCCAGACTATACCAAGCATTTTCTCATTCAGACTGATGCCTCAGACTTTAGTATTGGAGCTGTACTGAGCCAGGTGGGGGACGACGGCAAAGAGCACCCTGTGGTGTATCTCAGTCGCAAACTGCTCCCTCGGAGGTGGCATATGCCACCATTGAGAAAGAATGCTTGGCCATTGTGTGGGCACTCAAAAAGCTCCAGCCCTATGTATATGGGAGGGCTTTCACGGTCATCACGGACCACAACCCTCTGAGTTGGCTACAGAGGGTGTCAGGGGAAAATGCCAAATTGCTGAGATGGAGCTTGGCTCTACAAGAATTTGAATTTACCATTCAGCACAAAAAGGGCAGTGAAAACAGCAATGCTGATGGACTTTCATGCCAGGACTATCCCTCTGAGACTGAATTCATTAATAGTGCCAGCAGTGCCCCACTCCCCGTTAGGGCCAGTGGGCCACAGGTCACCCATTAAGAAGGGGAGGTGTAGAGAGAGAAAGGGGGTGGCCCGGGATTAAAGGGGTTGCACCCCATTTGGCCATCCCCTGACCTCACCAGGGAGACAAGGGGTTAACTGGGCTGAGGTCCAGAAATGTGATTTAAACCTTGTTATGACATGAAAATGTATATTCCCCTGTTCCCATGCTTTATTGTAACATCTGGTTTAATCAGTGTCTGCATCACACACACACTAGGATCCATCCGGGAGTACAAGGGTTAATAGTTCTTGAGTGATTATAGCCCTTTGTGTAATTTTCCCGCCTTTTCAGGCACCATTTTGCAGGGTCCCATAGGCCGCCATTAGGGCTCAATGCATTCTAATGGTGAATCTTGCTGTTTTGGTCCTGTTTCCTGTGAAGACCAGCAGATGGCGTCCGAGAGGAGGAGCGGCGGTTTCCCATTGTAGTCAATGGCCCATTGACTTCATGGAGATTCCTCGAAGGAGTTTTCCAGGAACGAGTTGGCTGCCGTCCAAACCGCAAAACCGCAAAGCGGATAACTTTTTCTAAAAGAGAGCTTTGATCACTTATTAGTCAAGTTTAACGACAAGTGGCGTGGGAATAAACAGTTCTAGAGCACCTAGAAATAAAATTCTTTCTGCCCCTAGTTCCTAGACCTCCCCCCACTCGACCACAACCGGGTCCCCATATCCTGGACCCCCGATACGGGTCGAACCAAGAAGAGTGAGTCGCGCCATAGGTTCCAATGGCGGCGGCAGAAACAGCTCAAGAAAACGGCTTAGTGTCAAAAGCTGAAATTTGGGAATCCATAGCTCCGGTTCCGGAGGGTCCAGAGGATCAGGATTTGGGGTATCTGTAGCCACTGCTCCGGCATCGCTGCAGAACCATCCTTGACTCTCTTGGACCAACTCGATGGAGTATGGACCCCCTTGAAAGTTCAGGACTTTTCCTATAGACTCCAATGGCGGCCAATCTCCATTGACCGGCTATGGCGGAAAACCCCCATTGACTTCAACGGCGGCGTCGCCCCGTTGAAAGTCTATGGCGGTGGATTCCCATAGCCACCAACGGCGGCGGTTTGCCATTGAAAGTCTATGGCGGCGGAGCCCGTTGTTTTCAATGGGGATTTAGTGAAAAACCGTGATTTAATTTACAGCGGAGTTTTTTGTATTAAAATAGGAAACGGTTTAAGGTGTATTTGTGTAACTCCGGTTCCGAAGGTCGTAGCAAGTCGCAAATTGGACCATAGCGTATCCTAGTTCCGGCATTGAGAACTGGGAAGTTTGGACCCGCTGGACCCAACGGAACTGGATATTTTAATATGTTTGTGTTTTATCTTTAATACTGTGTCCCAAAGCAGGGATAAAACCCAGAGGAAATTCCTTTGCATACCAGGGTAGCATATGGCCAGAGAGGCGACCCAATGTCTAAGACTTAAGTATTGTTCAAAGGATTTTGTCACCCTCACTGTTTACCTGAGGGCGGAGACGGCTCAAACCCAAGCAGTCTTTAAGTGTCCCATTTAATACCTTACAACAAATAATATCCTGCCAGAAATCCAAATTGGTAGACTAGCTGGCATTCCTGATGCAGATGAGGGGCTACAGAAATGAGACCCCAGAGTTCTAATGCGCATGTGCCAGCTAGCAGGGGGGCATGTATCAAAATGTGTTCCCACGTTAATGAGTGGCTAGAGGTAATTGAAGACCAATCACCTGTACTTAATGTTAAGGATAGGGTTACAAAAGATATATAAATCGTGGTAATCCCTATCCCCGTTGTCTTCTGATATCATTTGAATTGTTACCTGATTGCGAGAGAATTGCTATGCAAGATACTTCTCATCCCCCATCCCCAAAGTAAGTGTACTTCTTGTCTTGTTACTGTACTATTTCGTGTGTTCACCTATCCAAAGGAATAAATACAATTTATTATATCTAAGCCTCGTTCAGTTCAAACGCAGTTATTTGGTGTAAACTTACAACCTGTCATAGGCTATCGTCACAATAGGGCATTTGGTTTGACGTTCTTGGATCCTGGATGTTAGGAGATCGCAGAGTTTAACCAAGTGAAGAAGAGGGCCCACCTCGCCTGACTGAATCTCTTTGCTCCTTCAATGTATTTGAGGTTCTTGTGATCAGTAAGGATTGTGATCGGAGAAGCTGCCCCCTCAAGCAAATGTCTCCATTCTTCTAGAGCCATTTTCATGGCCGTAAGTTCCCAATTCCCAACATCATAATTTCTTCCTGCGGCAGGATTTATTTTAGAAAAGAAGGCACAGGGGTGGAGTTTCCCATGAACATTCTTCCTTTGAGAGAGAACGGCTCCGGCTGCCAGATCAGATGTGTCCACTTCAAGCACAAAGGGTTTCGTAGGATCTGGATGGATCAGTACAGATGTGGACGAAAAGTCGGACTTGAACTTCTCGATAGCAAGAAGAGCCTCAGAGGGCCATAGTTTATGGTTCGCCCCTTTCTTAGTAAGAGCCGTAATTTGTGCAACCACCTTGGAGAAGTTCCTGATAAATCATCAGTAGTAGTTGGCAAACCCAAGAAATCGTTGAGTTGTTTTGTGGCCTGTCGGTAAAGGCCAATCCAGCACTGCAGATACCTTCGCACGATCTATCTCAAACCCAAGGGAAGATATGAAATACCAAAGGAAGAAAATATTCTTCTGTTCGAACTGACATTTCTTGAGCTTGGCAAAAAGGGAGTGGTCAAGAAGTCTTTGGAGGACGTCTAACTTGTGCCCGATGTAAGGACAAGGAACTGGAATAAATTAGGATATCATCCAGATATGCCACGAGAAATTGGTCGAGTAGATCCCTGAAAATATCATTGATTACATTTTTAAATTTGGCCGGTGCGTTGCATAACCCGAATGGCATGAACAGATATTCATAGTGGCCGTCATGGGTATTAAAGGCTGTCTTCAACTCATCACCCTCTCTGATCCAAATTAAATTGTAAGCTTCTTGAAGATCCAGTTTGGGGAAGATCATAACCTCACGTAAGCGGTCGAACTGTTCAGGAATGAGGGGTAGAGGATACCAATTTTTTACAGTGAATTTATTTAGGCCCCTGTTACCGATACATAGCCTGAGAGAACCGTCTTTTTGGAAACAAAGAACTGGATTTGCGAATAAACCCACGCTGAAGGTTCTCAGAAATTTATTCCCGCATAGCCTTAGTTTCTGGTTCCGAAAGAGGGTAAGTGCGGCCTCGGTCAATTGCACAATCATAAGGTCGGTGTGGCGATAACTCCTCTGCCTGTTTTTTGTTGAATACATCGGAAAACTCCTGGTAAGAAACTGGAAGTCATGACAAAGAAGTCTCGGTATGTAGCTGAACCTCGGAGATTGTGCGAGACACCGGAAAACAAGATCCATGGCAATGTTGTCCCCAGGCTGTCACTTGATTGGTCGCCCAATCGATCTTAGGGTTGTGGTGCCTCAACCAGGGAAGTCCTAGGACCACGGGAGTCGAGGGAGAGCAAATTACATAGAATAACAGTGTCTCTTTGTAAAGTGCTCTAACCGTAACCAGCAAAGAAGTACTCTCGAGGGTGATGTCCCAAGTACCAGAGGTCTTCCATCAAGGCCACTACCACTAATAGATTCTCCCTAGTACGGAGAGGAAGGGAGTGGAGTTCCACAAATGTGTGGTCAAAGAAATTCCCTGCAGCTCCTGAATCCACAAAAGCCGGAGTGAATAAGGAGGCTGGTCCCCAGGAGAGTGAAACTGGCAGGAGCAGCCGTGAAGGTTGAGATGGAGAAGGAATAGAAGGAATGTCCAGAGAATATTTCTCTATCTTCACTGGGCATTGGAGCTTTCCTGATTTAAGACAATTTCGGGCAAGCCGAATTATTGGGGGTTTTGAGGACTAGTCTCGCTTGGTCTGTCGTTCTCGCAACCGGAGATCTATTCTGCTACAGATACCGATTCATTTCTCCAGATCCTTGGAGGTCTTGGAGGTCTCCATTCTCCATTCATTAAACTTTCAAAAGCCCCTGCCAAAATACTGCCAGCAGAGCTTCATTGTTCCAGACCATCTCTGCAGCAAGGGTTCAGAATTCAATGGCATATTGTCCCACAGTACGGGTTCCTTGCCAGATTTGAAGGAGCGAAGCAGAATATGAGGACCCACGACTGGGTGCGTAAAAAACTGTTTTGAATGCTTGGAGAAAGGTAGCGGCATCGTTAACCAATGGGGATTCCTTTTCCCAGAGAGGGGAGGCCCAGGCCAAAGCCTCGTCTGTCAGTAGGGAAATGACGTAGGCTACCCTGGGTCGATGGGAGCAGAACATGGAGTTCTGGAGTTTGAACTGAATCGAACACTGGTTCAAAAATCCTCTACAAGTCTTAGGGTCCCCTCCATAATGTAGAGGCGTCGGGATCCATGGTTCCTTGGGCTTAGGGGATGACGGAGCTGGTGCTGAGACGCTGCTAGTAATGGCGGTGCAGGGTAGAGCTCACCTGGATTGTATCCAGCTGGGTGATTGTGACAGTGAGGGTGTAACCAGGCTCTTAATAAATGGTTAAGCCCATTTGGTTACCTCTGATCCATATATTGGTGTTCAAGAGTATCAGCTCTTGAGCCCAACCGTTGAACTTGCATAATGAGTAAATGTGCGACAATAAAGAATTGTTATGTTTTTGCCTTTCCACGAATGCCAGCAAGCAGGGATTGCTAGGGTATGAGTTTCAAGGCGGTTTTGTAGTGAAATTGTTGTCAGAATGTGCCTAGGGAGTTGGGGTCTGGAGTTGTCGGTTCCCCTAAAAATGTACCTGAGAATCATGCTTGGCTCTCGGATACATGTAGGCACATTGTCCCGGCAATATCTCCACTTGAAAATACTTGTGCGACTGACCGCTAGGGTTCCCTGCTTCAGCACAGCCCAGAAAGGAAAATGGGACAAACGGATGTAAAGGGTCTCTGTAACTATGAGGGGTCCCTAGGTTAAGGGGGATACCGAGTTACTGTCCAGGTAGCCCAGAACCTGTAAAGGGGTTCATGGGCACTCCAACCATAGTTATGAGTTTGTGAGGGGACTCTTAGAGTCCAGTCCAAGTCAATGAGATAGTGTGTGGGAAATATAGGGTAGTAGAAAATTAAGTGCAGCTTTCTATTCTATTCCCCATACCCAGAGACAGAACAAATAACAGTATATGTTATTAATAGTTGCTTTAATATAGTATGTACTGTTGTGCACGGTAAATGAGCTGGGACTTTCAGAACCAATATTCCGACAGGCTACCAGGACTACCAAGTTTGGTGCCAGTAAGTCTGTAGGACATCGGAGTTGAAAGCCACCGGAGGAGGCCTGAGGTGTGAAGACCATTTGGGTAACTGTGAAGGGCTCAAGTACCCATGTCTGGGATGAATGGAAGTCGTCTGGACTACCATTTGCCCCGCCAGATTGGAGGAGCCCGACCCAGTGGGTGGCATCTGAATAGCATGGGACTAGGTGGAAAACGGTGAGGATTCCAGAACCGCGCAGCCTCATGCATGTTCCCGCATGGGCCCCCGCGCCCACGCAGGGCTTCTCCAACTAGGATGGCACCCACTGCTAGTATTCCAGAGTCCCGCGGTCCCGCGTGCATTCTCACATGGCCCTCATGCACGCGCGGGGCTTCCCCTGGCAGAGTGGTACCCGCGGCTTGCGCAGCACACATGCATTCACTCCCGACATCCCCAGATTCCACAGGGATAGCCTCCGCCTCCGGATCGTGTTGCACATCATCAGCGCATGGCGCATGCGCGTGACGTGCATGCGCGACGCACCCGAGCTCTGTGGCAACTGAGCCCATCTGCTCTATCACCTTTACCTGTCTTCCCTTCTCACCCTATCACAGCCTACCCTGAGGCCTCTCCTCTGCTCCACCCCCCTTTGGTTTTGCTTAGACCTGCCTATATATGCTCAGCTGTGCCACTGGCACTTTGGCTGAGCATAGATTCTTGTTACTCTGTGTTTACCTGTCCTTGCCTTGTTCCAGTTCCGTTTTTCTGCTTCTTTGATTGATCTTCTGTGTACCGATCCGGCTTGCTCTTGGACCGTCTGTCTCTCTGATATTCTGACCACGGCATCGTACCTCAAACATCCTGTCCTCTCCAAACATGACCTCGGCTATTGCACCTTCTACATTCTGGACCTCTCCAACTTTGACCTCGGCAAGTATAAAGACAACCCTGACCTCTCAACCACAGACCCGGCTACCAAGACTACCCTATGCTCCGGACGTGGCCCTGTGCCTGTTGCTGGTGTTTACCTATTCCCATCTCAGCACCCGGGTCTCGTCTTGTTTGTGGTGAGCACAGCATGACAAAAACTTGCACATGTCCCTTGGCAAATTCAGAATCCCTGCTTGCCTGGCTTCACAAGACTGTCTTCGCTCTAATTGGCTAGTAAGAAAGTTCCCATGCTGTTGTTGGCTGTAGTATTTTGTGAATGAACTCCAAACTAATAAGAAACCCCTCAGCAAATCAGTTTGCAGATTCTCAAGCCAAAACAGTGGCAGACTTTTTGAATGTACTAAAAAGTGCTCTTGTGCGAATAGCAAGGCACCGGCTTCAGAAAAAAAAATTCTGTCCAGCTTTTTGCGACCAAATTCTCATAAATTAACATAGCAGTTTTAATTGCAAGCCCATTTTAGTTCCAGGATGTTTGGAGGTAAGTACCGATCAAGGCAAAACTCTGTTTTAGAGTACACAGCAGCTAGGAAAGTTTAGGTTTTTTACCCCAGTTCCCAAGTAAATGTGTCTTTTCTTATGTAGTTTGTGTATCATTGTGTGTATGCCTTTTCATGCGAATAAATTTACAATTTATTTCACTTATCTGTTTTGCTCAATGAATGATCCTGGTAAAAAGGTGTAAATGCCTGGTCTCCTGTGACAGGGAATGTCCTGAAGTTGGCTAGAGATTAGTGCCTTTAAAACCAGAGACGAGCATGAAACACAGACAGAGCTCAATGCACATCCAGCAAAACTTTATTACAGACTTACAGTGCCTAAATATACATGTATTGATATCTATTAAAAATAAAATGGTCTTTTTAGTTTAACATTTTGGCCAAATTGTTGTAAGCCCCTGAGCCACTGCACGGCAGACCACACCTCAAGGGTCCCTACACTAATCTAAATTCTTAATAACCGTGCGTTGCCAGGAAGAATGATTTCTAATAAATCTGTCAAACTTAGTTGCAAAGTTCTAAGTCTGATTGAAGCTTATTAACCTGTACATTACCAGGAAAAGCACTCTGTATTAGAGTTGTTACAATCACACTGCAAGCAGCATGTTCCCCGAGAGTGGGAGATGCTATGGAGTGGAGCTTTTAACACCATTTAAAAGTGGAAGGGGTGAGCTTAAATTAGGTAGGAGGTTGCCACCCTCCAATCAGCTAAGACCAGCTGAACAGAATTGTAACACATATAGACACACCCACAGCTCATGTTGAACAAAACACCCAAAAACACCAAACATATATAAAAGCGTATAAGTGTCACAGAGAGTGCTACTGAGCATCGGCATATACATTTAAAACAGAGACGAACATGAAACACAGACAGAGCTCAATGCACTCAACTCAGCAATAACTAATATACAGGCACGAGTCATGCCTAAATATACCTGTATTGATATCTATTAAATAAATGGTCTTTTAGTTTAACATTTTGTGCCAAATTGTTGTAAGCCCCCCTGAGCCCACTGCACTGAGCAGACCACACACCTCACAAGGGTCCCTACACTAACTAACATATAATTCTTAATAACCTTCTTAAACCTGTGCATTGCCAGGAAGATGATTTATAATAAATCGGTCAAAATTAGTTTGCAAAGTTTCTAAGTCTGATTGAAGCTTTTATTACCTGTACATTACCAGGAAAAGCACTCTGTATTAGAGTTGTCACAATCACACTGCAAGCAAGCAAGTTCCCCTGGAGTGGGAGATGCTATGGAGTGAGCTTTTAACCATTTAAAAGTGGGAGGGGGTGAGCTTAAATAAGGTAGGAGGTTGCCACCCTCCAATCAGCTAAGACCAGCTGAACAAGAATTGTAACACATATAGAACACCCACAAGCTCATGTGCTCACTCCATAGCATCTCCCACTCTCAGGGGAACTTACTGCTTGCAGTGTGATTGTGACAACTCTAATCAGAGTGCTTTTCCTGGTAATGTACAGGTTATAAAAGCTTCAATCAGACTTAGAACTTTGCAACTAATTTTGACAGATTTATTATAAATCATTCTTCCGGCAATGCACAGGTTTAAGAATTTAGATTAGTGTAGGGACCCTTGAGGTGTGGTCTGCCGTGCAGTGGCTCGGGGCTTACAACAATTTGGCCAAAATGTTAAACTAAAAGACCATTTTATTTAATAATATCAATACATGTATATTTAGGCACTGTACCGTGTATAAAGTTTTGCTGGATGTGCATTGAACTCTGTCTGTGTTTCATGTTCGTCTCTGGTTTTAAATGTATATTGCCATGCTCAGTAGCACTCCTCTGTGACACTTATACGCTTATATATATGTTGTGGTTATTTTGGGGGTTCAACATGAGTTTGTGGGTGTTCTCTATGTGTAGAGATTAGTGCCACCTGTTGGTTTTGCTGGGCGAGGCGTCTCATGAATCCAAGCAGTTCCCCTTGGAGAGATACGGCTTGCAAAATGTGATGGTGATCGTCTCCAATCAGGAAGCGGATTGAGGTAGGAATGCAGAATAACCGACCAGAGCCCAGGGATAGAGTCCTGTTAGAGTATCCATAGTCTGTGAGCAGGCAGAGATCAGGGCTGGCAGAAAGTAGCGAGGTCAGGGTCACGGTCCAGGGTCAGCAACAGGGAAATCCAAACAGACAAAAGAGTAAAGCGTGACAGCGTAGACAACAGGAACTGCAAACTTTAAAGCCTTGCTCGCACCTCCCACCAGGAAATTCAGCCTTATATTGCAGGCTGCCAGTAACCAAAATGGTCAAAATGAGCAGAAAGGGCTACCTGGAAAACCCGAACTGGCAGCAAAACATGGCACGTATCGAGCAGAATCCTTACATTTGTATAGACATCGTCTATCGTTGTTCAGTGCCTTTCTAAATAAAGAAAATATTGTCAACATAGCACCCCCAGTTCCTGATTAGAGGGCAGAACGACTCATTGTCCAGGAACAGTGTCTTTTCAATGTGGTACATATAAATGTTTGCATGTGAAGGGGCTATACTGGCATCCAATGATGTGTTTGTAAATAAAAGTCGTTATTGAAATGAAAAAATTTTTTAGTCAGTACTATCTTTCAAAGTTCTAGCAGAAAATCATATTGTTGGTAGATCGTTTGTTGGAATCCTAGTCCTTCATCTTTGAGAGTCGTAGTGTATACAGTAGCCTTTGTACATCTATTGTACAAGGAAAGTATGTCTGCAATATTGGTAAATTGTGTAAGTCTACAGATAATTTCTGTAGTGTCTTTTACTGTATGTGTGTTTTTGTGCAAGTGATTGTAAATAGCAGTTAAGGTATGTGGAGAGTCATTATAGAATACTGTCTATTCCTGCTATTGTTGGTCGGCCAGGGGAGTCTTTGTTGGAATGTGTGTTATGGGGGGTTAACTTAAAATGTTTTATTTTTTTGTGTCTATGATCTAAGATTGTGTGGCCATTTCCACACATTTTTAAAAAAAACTGGTTGAATGGGGGCACTAGAATCGTGGTTTAATTTTTTGTAATGTTCTGAATTATTAATTTGTCTTAGTGCCTCTTTTATATAATCCTCGCAGTTCATTATAACTATAGCACCCTTTGTGCACCCGTTTAATTATATCTTTGTAACTCTCCTTGCCTGGCTTTTTGGAAGTTTACATCAGTGTCTGTGTTAGGTAATGCATCTTAAGCAGCTCTTAGTCAGGGTGCAGGCCTTGTGCAGGCTGGGCGTTGGTACACAATGATGGGCACCCGGAACATTATTCATTTAAACAACAGTTAATTATCTGGTAGGCACAGTCTTGCATGTAATATACAGAGGTCTTCTTGCATTTCCAATAAAGTGTCTTTGGCCTATGCTGTTTGTGCAGCTTCCCTAGCTGCCCCGTCCTCGGCCCGGTAGGAAGGTGCTGAGGCTTTATATTACTTGGTCTGCTTATAGAATTCCTCTCCTCTATAGCGCTAGTAGTACTCCATATCCATGAAGCCCCTGGTGGCCCTAGTACTACTCGATCTGTAATCAGCCACTTCTCTTCAGAGCAGCCTGCCATTACATTGCTTTCTGGGTGAGAGACAGTGAAAGAGGCATCAATAGGGTGGATCCAAATATACTTAGGGACTATGGCTTGGGAAGCTCCCTCTGGGCATAGTCTGCCTCTCAGAATATCTAGACCATCTTCGTGGGACTCTAAATAAATAGGGTACTTTCCTAATTGAAAATAATAAGGGATGGGGAACCTATCCTGTACATAGGGCTTACATAACTATTCACAATGAGATCCCTCCTCTTCAAGTCCTCATGGGATCTCCTCTTCCAGAAGCTTCCCCCCTCTTTTTATAGCATAGCAGAATGTCATTGACAGAAATTGGCGGGTCTTAAATTCTGCAGAATCCCCTGAGCACTATGTGATAGAGAAGGGGCATTACTCTGCGTGAACCTATACCAGTTAACCCCTTAATGCGCTAGTAATCCCAAAGTTTTTTTTTTATATGTCCAGAGCTAGTTATCACTTATTTTAAGATTGTTCACAACTGTATCCACCATATTCATGAATGTTTTAAGTGAGGGTTTAAGAAAAGGCGGACTGAAGGAACTTACGCTTTTAGGAGATAAAGAGAAAGACTCCCCCTTTTCTTAATATCACTATTGTCAGAACAATAGAATCTGAACAGTTGTTACATAGTTACATAGTAGACACAAGTCCATCAAGTTCAACCTATGCTAAATTTAGATGACAGATACTTTATCTATATTAGTATTTACATTATATTGATCCATAGGAAGGCAAACAAAAAAACAATATCATCTAATGATATCTCATAAGGGGAAAAATAAATTATTTTCTGACTCCAATATTGGCAATCAGATTTCTCCCTGGATCAACATCTTTCCCATGTTTACTTATTTGGTATATCCCTGTATCCCTGTATACCTTTCCTTTCTAAAAAGATGTCCAACTTTTTTTTTTTTTTAAGATATCAGTTGGATCTGCCATCAGTCTCCATGGGTAATGAATTCCACATTTGAACTGCCGTTACTGTAAAGAACCCTTTCCTTTGTTGCTGGTGAAATCTCCTTTCCTCCAACCTTAAGGGATGGCCCAGAGTCCTTTGTACTGCCTGTGGGATGAATAGTTCTTTTGAAAGCTCCTTGTATTGTCCCCGAATATATTTATATATAGTTATCATATCTCCTCTTAGACGTCTCTTTTCTAATGTAAATACATTTTATTTAGCTAGCCTCTCCTCATAAATCAGATTACCCATCCCCTTTATTAATTTGGTGGCTCTTCTCTGCACTTTATCTAGTTCCATAATGTCTTTTCTATGGAGTGGTGTCCAAAATTGTATTCCATATTCAAGGTGTGGTCTTACTAATGCTTTATAAAGGGGCATAATTATGTTTACTTCCCTTTCATCCATTGCCTGTTTAATGCAAAATAAGATCTAGTTTGCCTTTGCAGCTACTGCAAAGTTGTACAAATGTACGTCATGTAAATAAAAACAATGTCCTTTCAATGTGAGAACAAATCCCAGTATTTTGTTCATGATTCAATCTTTTTCTGGATTAAGTATCAGTGAGGAGATATTAATAATCTAATTTGTCTCTGGATTCTGTGGCTGAATCTGGTGAGTTTTTAGTCCTCTCTTATTGCCCTGTCTGATTTTATTGTAAAGTAATACTGTTATTTTATAGATCCCCACTTTTTCTCCTGTTTCAATCTTGATGTAACAAAGACTGTGATGGTAGTGGGTAGCCAGCCTTCATAATAAAGATGAAGCCCAACTGGTTTAATACTGAAGGTATTAATGTCTATACAGTCAGCCTGGGCATTTACATAGGTACCAGAATGTCTGGATAAACATCAGAGTTCAAAGGAGGTAAAGGATGTCCAGAAGTAAGATAACCATTTGATGAGTGGGAAATGGCGATATGCCAGGTCCAGAGAATAAAGGACACCTGTTGGGACACCTTTTGGACTGCCATACCTGGTGGAGCCTGCCCAACGGGTGGCAATGGGTTGGCTGGGGGAAGATGCTACTCATAGGCGCGTTTCCCATTGGCCAAATCATATTTTCCGCTCGCCCGGTTTTTGAGTCGGCTTGGCATGCCCCCTCCTCTGACGACAGCAGCCACACGAGCCCCCATTTCGATTGGCTGCAGTTGAAAATTCCCACGCTCTGATTGATCACCGCTCCAACTTCCATGCTAGAGATTGCTCAGCGGAGGGTATGTAAGGAGATGGCCGAGGCAAAGAACCAGACCCTCTAGTGACTTGAGTTGGTGAAGCAAAGGCAGGCTTTTCAAAGTTGCTCCGTTGCGAATAGCAGAGTAACCATTTTCATTTTTTGGAGCTAGGAAAGTCTGCCCAGCAGAGACTAAGTCAGATACGAGGACCAAGTTCTCAGAATAGAACGTAGCAGGTATTCTACCAGGAAAAGAGTACCAGGAAGCTCGCGACTCATCCTAGTAAGGGTGAGCCTTCCGAAGGAGGCGCCCTGCACATATTTGAGGCTAGATTTCACCCGCAGTCCCCTAATAAATGTATTTTACCTGTATTTTCTATCTCATAGTGTGTACACGGGTTTACTCGAATAAACTATATTTTATTCAACTAACTTGTTTTGCCTAGTGAATTGATCCCAGAAGGTATAAAGGTGTTAAAAGTCCTGGTCTCCCATGACAAAGATGATGCAAACAAAGAAGATTGAATGGAGAGATTTGTGTTGCTGTACAATGAGCCTCAGTGTTCTGGATTTCATTATTTTTCAATGTGCAGTCTATAGTATTTTATAAATGTGTTAAATGATGACCATATGGCTGCCTTGCAGATCTGTGTAGGTGATGGATGTGCCTTAATCCTCATGATGTTGCTATGGCCCTTGTTGAATGAGCCTGTAGACTTAAAGGTGGATTTTCGCCTTTGTGTTCATATGCTTTCCTTATACATGAAATGGTCCATCGGGATATTGTTGCCGTGGACACTGCTTGCCTGGGTCTTTCTGGGAGGATAAACAGCCTATCCGACTTTCTGATACTCTGCACTCGGTTGGTATAGGGTTTCAAACACCTCACCACACGAGATTGTGTAAATCTGACTCTCCTATTTCCTGGTTTTAGGCAGAATGAGGAAATTACAATGTATTGGTTAATGTGAAATTGAGATACCACTTTAGACAAAAAATGGAAACTGGTCACATGATTGCCTTATCCCGGTGAATGATAAGAATTTTTTCTTGCAGGATAAAGCTTATAACTCTCCCTCTCTCTTTGCTGACATTATGGCAATGAGGAATGCTACCTTCTTGACAATAGCTTCATAGATATTTGATGTAGAGGTTCAAAAGAATGAAAAAAACAATAAAGGTGTGTGCGCTATGCAACCGTACCATTGTGTAGGTACACTTTAACTTGATTTGGAAGTTTTTATGGTTCTATAATAACTGAGGAATGGGAGGGTTGGAGGGATGAAAAATTACGAGGGTAATCTTAGGAAGAATTTCCTGATGAAAAGCTTATGGTAGTATGGTACCTACAGTAAGTATGTTTAGTGCACACAGTATGCCTCTTAACACAGGTGTAATTACAATGTGTATGACATGAACCACATAAATTAAATGAATAAATTGTCATCCATAATGGTGAGGAGATATCCCCCTGGTACAGTAATAAGTGGGAGCTCAACTTGAAACCAAGAGAGATAACACAAGAATAACTGGTAATGGACAGTCCAGAAATAATGAAAAGTTCTCAATGTTGTAAAGTTCAGCTGTAAATATGTTTGCTCTTGCTGCTGCCCCAATAATCAGGATAACCAATCCTTCAACAGTAAAAACTCAAAGATAAAGTAAAGTGAATAATGTAGCAAACAGAAATTTTATTTATAAATGTAAAAGCATAACAAATGGATAAAAACAGGGTGATTGCTTGGTAAGGATTCAGCCTGATGTGGGGAGTTTTTAAATCCTTCTTCATTGTCATCTTTTG
The DNA here is from genome assembly GCA_036426205.1 of Ascaphus truei. Lineage (NCBI taxonomy): Eukaryota > Metazoa > Chordata > Amphibia > Anura > Ascaphidae > Ascaphus > Ascaphus truei. The sequence continues at coordinate 55,179 of WSYH01002081.1, read as the reverse complement.
GGTCTTGGGGGTGAGGGGAGAGCCGATGTTTCCAGTTTCTGCTGATGCCTCTGCTAAAGTTGTTGTCCTCTGGGTGGTTGCCTCAGTGGAGTCATAGGGGCTGTTGTGGATGGCATCTTCTCTTCCTCCATAGAACCCGTAAGTGACGTCATCTTTGACGAGATTCCGTCACGTGAGCGGAGTTTCCCCTAGGAGGCAGCTGAACTCAGTGAAGGTCTGGCAAGCCTCTGAATGTAATGTGAGAAATCTGCCCAGCAGTGGAAGCTCCACAACAGTGAATGGAGATCTGTAATATCGATTGGAGAAAAAGAACCCAGTCTTGTAGCACTCGTTCACAACAATTGTATAGTGATAAATTTAAAACTCTGAATAAAAAATAGGGTGTTAAAACGTAATTAAATACTGTGTAGAACAGCACGTGACTGTATCCTTTGGTAACCCACCCTGGTATAGGTAGTGTGATCCCTGATAGGTACTAGAGATCAAATGCTATAAATTATAGCGACCTAAAATTAATAATTTCAACACTGCATTTTTGACAACCTTTAATAGAGAAGCAAATAATATTGGCAAAATAATTCATAAACACTGGTTCATTCTACGTAATGACCCTATATTAAAAAATTAAATCCCAGAGAATCCTAAAATAATCTTTAAAAAAGCAAAAAATTTAAAAAGCATCATCGCTCCAAGTGCACTCAAAAAATAGATACAAAAAATAAAGGGTGGTTCCAAAAACTTGAGGGGTTCTTCGGTTGCTCAACTTGCAAAGCCTGTGAGAATAAGCAAACAGATAAAAAGAATTTCAGATCTAATAATCGAAATGAAGACTTTAAAATCAAACAATATATGAACTGTTACACTGAATATGTCATGTATGTATTAGAATGCCCATGTGGGCTACAATATGTGGGAAAAACAAAAAGAGCCATAAAAACATGTATCATTGAACATTTGAGTAACATCAGACGAGGCATAATGACGCATAGCGTCTCTAAATATTTTGCAATCTTTCATAACTCTAACCCTAAAGGCTTTGTATTTTCAACCATTGAAAATGTAATCCAACATTGGAGAGGCCGAAGTAGAGATATAGATCTAAGCAAACGAGAAATGTACTGGATTCACAGACTCAATAGTCTTATACTAAATGGTCTCAATGCAGATTTTGAATTAGCACCATTCTTAGATGAGCCTTGAGATCCATTTGATATTCACCCTATTTTTCAGGCACCTTTGAGATTACCTCTATTTATGTCTTCTCTTCTGCTATATACCTAATGGGTTTACTTATTCTAGTCTATAGATATGTCTTCCTCTTTCAGTTTTATTTCATGTCTCTCATATATTTTTGTATGACTAATTGTTTCTTTTTCCCTCTCTCTCTCTCTCTCTCTCTCTCTCTCTCTCTCTCTCTCTCTCTCTCTCTCTCTCACCCCACGTTTCTGAGTTATTCAGCTTATATATCTCCCTCTCAAGTTCACTGTGCAGTTTTAGGTTATTTTTAATCAATTTTAGACACTTATTTGTTTTTTAATAAAATTTTCTAGTGCGTCGTGATTTTGACCACAGCGTTATGTACTCCCAATGGAGAGAACCTGTGAGAAATCTGTCACTTAATTAAATAATGAATTAATCAATTAAACATACTATTTATATAGTGCACTCACTAAGGGTATCATTATACTCCTGAGGAAGCTGACGGCAGTTCAGCAAAACGCGTAGAACTTATAACACTTTATGCAGCTGCTCCTGACTTGAAGGTGAAGAGATTGCCGTGTCGTCCTGCTATCCACTTCTCCCTCTGCTCAACCGGAAGCTGTCAGTCCTTGCCGGACGTGACGTGAGACGCTATCCATCGCGATCTGACTGAGGGAACTTTGAAGGGAACAGCAGGTTTACCATCTTTTCCGGCGTCTCTCTACTGCCTCAAGTAAAACATTACGTGCCTGTTACCTATGTACACATTGTGAGTACATTTCATATGTTTTTAACCTTATAAATTTGTCTTTTGGTCCACACCATGGTATCTCCTTGTTGTCTTTTATGAACACCATCCTGTGTGAAGAGCCCTCCATCCACCTTGTTCCTTGTTTATGCTGTTTTTCTACTTACCTGTTGTAAGTAGGCAATTCATTTGAGCCAAGATTTCACCGTGTTTATGTGTTTATGTGTGTAAACTTGCTGCACCATCATTTTCTATTTTTCTTTTTTGGGGTGTTCCTGAACCATCGCTCCCTTCAAACCTTGGACACCTATACTGTTTATAAGGGAATCTGTACATATTCCCTGTGAAGGTTGAGAATTATTTCTGTTACACCTTAATATATAACCGCAGATGTGGTTCTGTAGGGAGAAGTTCCGATCTGCTTTTTCATGCCCTAGATTGCTTATTACTACTGCAATGTGCCTCACTTCCCCTGTTGGAATCTCGATCAACACCTTTTCATGATTGAAGATTTCGTCATACTCCTCTTTTGATGTGACCCATTCTTCTTTGAGTACCGGATGCATCTGTAGAGAGGATATGGGTAGTTCACCCGCCTCATGAATATACGTCTGGATCATGGCCCACGCCACATCACAATTTGTCCTAAGTTTGATTGGAGAACTCGGGTGTTCCTGAGGCTCAGGACATATCAGGGCCACCACTTCCATGGGATGGGTCTTGTTGGTGTTCAATTGTGGTATATTAAACCGTACTTGCATCACATCATCATTGGGGTAGTCTTTATTACTGAGACCCCACAGCCTCATCCTCTCTGTCGACAGCAAGGGCAGATGCTTTAGATGCAGGTCATAGAAAAGCCGGTAGATAATGCTCACCTGTGACCCGGTATCCAGCAAGGCTTGGGAATATATGCCTTCCACAAGGACTCTTATGACTGTGGCTGGCCACACCTTACTGTAGGCAACCTGTTGGGGTGCTTCGTCGGGCCTGGGCTCCTGTATGATCTCTGGTATGGTGGAGAGTGATCGCGTTGCCTGTACAGTGAAGGTCAAGGCCCCAGTGGTAGGTTTTCTGGGCTTTGAGCAGTCTCGTGAGAAATTACTGTTTCAGCCACCATTGTAGCAGCGGACATCAGAGTTGACATTGAAGCCATGATTAGGAGCCGAGCTCCTAGACATCCTGAGGACGAAAGCTGTCGTCACTAGAATCCCCTGAATAAATTCATACAGTTATTCCCCCTCCTTCTGGAGAAGATGTTAGTACTTGGACCAGAGTTCGCTTTCGTCCTCCTTTAAGCCGTAGGTCCGCGTCAGTGAAACCACCAGCATTTGTGCCGTAAGTGACATCTGCATTTTGGTCCCGGTCCATTCTCATCATTGTAGACACAGCATTATCCGCTCTCTCTTTACTGTGTCGAGACAGGACCATTCTTCTAGGACCTGTAAGGTGTAGTCTTCAAAGCTTCGTATGCCTCTTCTCCGGCCGGAGTGTGCTTGAACCCTGAAAATGTTTTTAGATTACGGTAGTGCTGCAATTAAGATTACTTGTTCCCCACCAACGGCTGTATGGCCTCTGCAAGCATTTGTATGTCGTCTGAATGGTGGGAGCTGACACAGCCATGACTCAAGCGGTGGATGTGTCAGGATAAAATACTGTCTTCGCTCCTGCAAGGACTCCCAATGGATGATGAAGATATACACATAGGAACCTGCTGCAAGTCAGTGTTGTGACTAGGAGGCTCCGCCTTCACGTGCATTTTGGGGAAAATGATAGGACACCTGCTATCTAGCGCTCCATGTAGCCATAAAGTGGGTGGGCATCCTTCTTCTACTAAGTCGTACCCACCACTGCATAAAACTGTGCACCATACTCTTACAGGGTCAGTTCGGCGGCCTAGGATCCTCACGTTCTGTAGGCCTGGGTACTGACCTAACAGTAGACATATGTCATAAGAGTAGGTGTCGGTGGGGACTTCTTCAACGGTAAGCGCCTGTTGATGCGGGACTTGCCTCTTCAATGCCCATTCATAGACCTCCCACTGGGATGGTTATGACAGGGAGAACAACATAATTTAGTAAGCTCAGTTCAGGCACCGCAGGTCTGAATCTCTATGATGCATAAAACTGTGCACCATACTCTTACAGGGTCTGTTCGGTGGCCTAGGATCCTCGCGTTCTGTAGGCCTGGGTCCTGACCTAACAGTAGACATATGTCATAAGAGTAGAGAACAACATAATTAAGTAAGCTGAGTTCGGGCACCGCAGGTTTGAATCTCAGCAGCGCCTCCAAATGTAGCCACCTTTCCCTGTAACTAAAGGAACTACCAGAACTCCTGTTACCTGTTGGCTACCAGAAGGCCATGAGCCTGCACCACTGGGAGCATGAGGTGATCTCTTGAAGTTGGTCCGCGAAGGCGCCCGCCTCTGCGTGGGGGGTGAACTCCCATTGGAGGGTCTCACCTTTAAGTGTCTAAATCGTGGGTGGTCTGGTCCCAGACCAAAGGCCATGAGTCACAGCGTGGTGTCTTGTTGCTAATGCCTCTCACTCTAAGGCTACAGGGAAAATGTCCCTAACTGGGGGCCTTATCCTGAAGCAGCGACAAGCGTAACATGATTGGGGCCTATCTGGGACCTAAGGAGCAATCTGGGCCTAGTCCGGAAACCACTGGCACCTGGACACTACCTTCCTCTTCTGTATACTGACTCAAACTGCCACCTCGCGCTTCTTCGCACCAAACTGCTTCTCTCCCTTCACCGTGAATCCTCTAGCCCTAGTCGTCACTGTGTGTTACGTGATCGGGCCTCCCCAGAGGTTCCTGGGATATGTAGATCCCCTGTGGAGCATAATCTAAGATGGCTGCCGCTTCTATAGTTCACTGCGCATGCACACCTCTCCCAAATGTCCGTCGCTGCCTCCAAACACTCTGCGCATGCGTGAGGTTCTACTGCGCATGCGCGGCAAAAAACAATGGCGGCACCCTGTGTAGGCGTCTGCCGCGGAGCTCCGTTAAACCGGAGCACTCTCAGCCCCATGCAGCCATAGCCTTCCCCTTCTCCGCTCCTACATCAGAGATAAGGGAGGGAAAGGGGACCTGGCTACATAATCATAACTTCCCAGACTTGACAAAGATGTACTGTATCTCCATGTGAACCAGCAAATATTGAGATTATTATACAGTAGTTTTCTTTTATATATTTTTTGTTTTCATTCAGTCGAATAATGCTTAGCTGCATACATGAAAAAATTCCAAAGGAAATGAACAGTAAATATTAATAATAGGTCCATTTTCATAAATATGTTTTCAGATATTCATTTATGTTGAGATGCTACTGTGACTAATAGCACAAGTCAAAAGCCTATCTAGAACATTCCCCTACCTACTGTAGCCATAAGGGTTGTTCAAAGATTATACTCCAGGCTACATAAACAGACAGTGCTACACGTACAGAAAACCCGCACTGCTATTGTTAACCTGTGAGGTGCTGACTGGATGGAGACGTGATAATATCGTTACCCCTACGCGCCCTGAAGAAGCGTTTTAACACGTGAAACGCGCGCGTCGGCATTTCTCTCCCTGCACACTTGGGAAGTTTGTTTATTTAAACAGTTCAACTTAAAGATATTGATCTGCGTTTGGGCTTTAAACTTCCCCTGATGTGCATGTTTTAACTGGCATTGTTCTCCCTGCACAGAGGGAAGTTTGTTTATTTAAACAGCTCAACGTGAAGATATTGATCTGCGTTTGGGCTTTAAATTCCCCTGATGTGCATGATTACTAGGGATCACTGTGTATATCATTACTGCGGGGACCCTCCCTGTTCCCAGGAGTCTCTGAATTTACTCACCTAACAGACAGGCAGGTCCTCGAGCACATCGGCACTGATATAACAGGATCAAGTGCGATGTAGGGGACACTGTGATGATCAGCGAGACCAGCTCCCCACGTCATACTCTGTGCACGCTATGCGTCCAACCTGTAGAGAGGGGGGAGGGGTGTTTGGGGCTTTGACCCCATTTCAATATTAACCTCCTGTATACCCTACTCGCACATCGTGTTGTTGGCATATGCAGCGATCCATGACCTGCTGAGTAGCTTTCAAGCTGTTTATGTCCCAACATTAACCCTTACAGTTAGCACAAGCATCATACTTACCCACGCATCACTGTGGAGGTTGCTCTGACATCAGCTTCCACCTCCTGCGCATGATAAGACCCTGGTGTGCTTAGGGGAATTAACCATAAGCGCATAGTGCTTGTGTGTGGCAGCTAAGTTTACACTGTGCTACAACAGTAAGGGGCACTGAATCAACAACAGCAGAGCAGCAGACATCACCAACAACCTACCACAACATTGTAGGAGTACATATCCGGCCTCAAATCACCTCCTAGGTGTTTTGGTGATTTCATATAGTTGCTCTAGTTTAGCTATACCTTACAACAGTAATCACTGCTTGCCTAATAGCCTGCACCTTAGAAAATAGGCAACACATATCCCTTATAGAGATGTAGCTCATACTATGAAGGTGAATTTGTACACAAAACAGAGCAATCTCTATCTGGGGGGGAGATACTTATAGGTCTTACCTAGCGTAGTATATGCCACATTATCATGAGTGTATCCCTCTAGAGCGCAATCTACGCCTAGACGCACTCCAATAGAGACAGTCCTTTCGGTGGGCTTTCTTTGGCTCCTCTCCTACATTTTAGGTCGCTATAATTTATAGCATTTGATCTCTAGTACCTATCAGGGATCACACTATATCTACCCACCTATACCAGGGTGGGTTACCAAAGGATACAGTCACGTGCTGTTCTACACAGTATTTAATTACGTTTTAACACCCTATTTTTTATTCAGAGTTATTAATAAAGTATTTTAAATTTATCACTATACAATTGTTGTGAACGAGTGCTACAAGACTGGGTTCTTTTTCTCCAATCGATATTATATATATATATATATATATATATACTATTAAGGTTATGGCGGGTAAAAAAAGTGACAAAAACCCTCCACAGTAAAGCATAAAGCAACTGTAAATATTACTGTATGTTCATTTGCACATCTTAGACAGGTCTGCAACCCTGTCTTTCCCCATTGTCACCCAGCATACAGCGCTTCCACTGCAGCAAGGGATTCTGGGAAATGACATGCAAATGAGCACTCAGTGCCACCTTTTGTCTCAAGCTCGATTGGCTTGTGTAATTTACAGTTGATAGATATATATATATATAAACAATCTAGGCTGCCACCCGCCAGTTTTCTCACCAGCAGCTATACTGTATATCTACTATATCCATGATATATTCGGCATGTAACTAGTTAAAAGAAATATTTTAGTTTGTAGTTAGAATTGATCTTGATGAAATGATATTCGTGCATTCTGCAAAGATATTAAGTTAAACTCAGGTCTGAGGGTTAGAGGAACTCTCATGTAATCTGTGTGATGAATTTCTCCGTAATACCTAACCTATTGGCACTCAGCCCACAAATTCACTCACTTTGACAACCCAAAAAAAGCCATTTCATCCCCACCCATGTGAGCAGTATCATTATCACAAGCTATGGGGTCAAAACTTTAAACACTAACAATTTTACCCGAAAATTCCACCCCCTCAGGCCTACCGGGAGGCGTGTTGTAGCGGCTGAAAGAGATAAAAGCAGGGATTGTTAAGGTTCCCGAAGGGCAGCAAATAGGAGAACGGGTCGTGTAAAGATGTGATCTTGAACGGTTATATGTTTTGAGCTTAAAAACAGGTTTGGGTTGATGGTTTGGATTACAGGGACAATGTCAATTTAATTGAAAAAAATAAAAAAAATAAATACCGTAGGTTGTCCTAGAAGCTGTGGTTTGTTTGCTTCTATTCGGTTGTGTTTATGTCATTTATCTGCAGTTTATTAAAAACATAAATGTAGATAGCAATTACAAGAAGAGAGTATACTAATTTTTAAGTAATAAACCTTAAAAAAGGAAACAAAAAAAAATGGAAAAACTGATTGAAGGCGATGTAGATTTATATATAGTATTTATATATCTATCGATATATATAGACACAGTATTTAATTACGTTTTAACACCCTATTTTTTATTCAGAGTTTTAAATTTATCACTATACAATTGTTGTGAACGAGTGCTACAAGACTGGGTTCTTTTTCTCCAATCGATATTATCACGTCTCCATCCAGTCAGCACCTCACAGGTTAACAATAGCAGTGCGGGTTTTCTGTACGTGTAGCAATGGAGATCTGTACAATGCTGTGTTTGTCCAATAGACCCTACGCATTTTACCAACATTTGGCTTCCTCAGGAATATTGCTAGAGAGTGATAGACCCCAATTTTATACATGCACTAGACAGGTGGTATCAAAATTTAAATTAATAAGTTGGAGGGATTTAATCAAGTAGTTAGGAAAAACCAATGGAGGTCACCTTTGTGGATTTATTGGGTATATAACTCTCCTACAGTGATAGAGTGGTTCATGTCATGAGTTCATTTTACACATATCACAAGGATCTTGAAAACAGACATAAAAATAAAATTTTCAAAGCTTTAATTACTTCTTCCTAACGTCCTGGATACATTGTATACTATGTACACATCCTACGTCTTGGAGAAGGGACTCTCATTTTCTCCCACCAGTGGCTCAGTCTTATTTGATTTATTTATCGATTTGCACAGATTTACTCGCAAACTCACCCTAAAGAGACATTTCCTAAAAACCAATAGTAAGACCCTACCAATATGCAATATAGAATTCCACAATAGGGAACACGAATATCTTGCAGTACTAGTAGCCTTATTAGAGGAAAATGAGGTGCCGGACGAACAGGACAACGTCACTCAAGGTACCACACAATTGGTAAATATAAAACATTCAAAATTGAATCCCAAGTCCTCTTTTTATCTCGCACAGTCAAAAGGACACAACATTGAGTTTTTTCACCAGCTAGTTTTAAAAGATTTTAAAAGATTTTAAAGCTTCATGTGAAGCGCAGATCAAATCCCTGCCCAACATAACCAAAAAGGAGAGAACAGCCATGGATGAATTAACAAATGATCACAACATCACAATAAACACAACGCAATGTCAGGATGACAAAGTGTGGGGAGGGAGTGGTACTTCAGGATAGAGTTGAGTATATCAGGGAAGCAATGCGACTCTTAGAGGATCCTGATTCCGATATATTATTAAATGCAGACCCCATCTTCTCATTTCAAGATAAACTTCGAAGCCTGCTGAAAGAAGGACTAGACAACCATATTATCAGTAATTTAGAACATAAATTTCTCAACGTCTTACAACCGAGAACGCCAATTTTTTACTATTTACCGAAAATACACAAAAGCCAGGTAAATCTGCCTGCAAGACTTATAGTGTCAGGTATAGATTTCTTCCTGGGAAATCTAACTGAGTATCTAGACTTCTATCTACAGACCTAACTGAACAATTTAAAGCCCCACCTAAAATATATGAAACATTTCCTTGAACTGGTACAAGAATGAACTTGGTCCAATGAATTGATATGGGTGATGTGACAGCCCTCTACACTAGTATCGAACATGAAAATGGCATAGCAGCGGTCGCACATTTTTCAAATCTAGACCAACGTATGTGTCCAAAACAAATAGATTTTGTTCTCAAAAGCATTAGGTTTATTTTAAAACATAACTATTTTGTATTTGTGGGGAAGTTTTATTTACAAACATGTGGGACAGCCATGGGTACGAAATTTACCTCTAGCTTTGCTAATCTTTTTATGGGGCACTGGGAAGAGCACAACATCTAGCATAATAATCCATTTTTAGAAAACATTGTACTCCACAAGACGTTTATAGATGATTTAATTTTTATCTGGAGAGGAGGAGAGGGCACTCTAAAAGATTTTATGATGTTATTAAATGACAATGAGATGAATCTCAAATTCACCTCTAAGCATAGTGTTACATCAATTTACTACCTGGATCTTGTCCTTTTCAGTGAAAATAATTAAATTTGTACCTAACCATTTTTCAAAACCATAGACGCTAACAGTTATTTTGATTTGAAGAGTAACCACCTGCAGTCATGGAAAAATAATATTCTATATGGTCAATTCCTTAGACTTCACAGAAACTGTACAAAAGATTCGGATTTTGAAAACCAATCACTTTTGCTAAAATGAAAATTTCAACAGAAAGGCTATAATGGAGTAAAAATTGAGGAAGCTCTAATCGGAGAATGCTGAATTGATAGGGGAAGCCTACTCAAAAAGAAAACTGAAGCCCCATATGAAAACAATCTCACTGAGGAATGTCTGTTCATTACAAAATACAATAAGGCAACTAATACATTAAAGAAAGTCATTCTCAAACACTGTGGGGCCTATGCAGAGAGCTGTGAGAAGCCCAATCTCGCCATTTTTTTGCCAAAAATGCCTACAGCAATTTAGTAAATGGCGAAAAACTGGCGAGATGAGGAAAATCCGCCAGTTTTTGTTTCTTGGAAAAAAAACTCGCCGCGCGGGTGGCGAGAAGCAATATCTCGCCAGTTTTAAAACCCGCCGTATGCAAGTAGCCCCGATCAGCATCTCGCCGCTGATCGTGCCAATAAAATGGAGAGATTTTCTCCAAATCGCTCCGCCAGCAAAAGTTGGCAAAAAGCTGGAGCTGAGCGGCGACAGGTGACATAAAAAAAAAATCAGACCCTTTTCCTGGCTCGGATTGATGCAGGGGGGCTCCAGAGCTGATACCCAGGAATATCAGCACCGAAGGCCACCCCGGCATGCATCCGAGGCAGGAAAAATGCATGTACAGCCCACTTCATTACCTTAGAGGCTAAACGCTAAGGCAATGAAGGGGTTAACCCACCGTGCCAGCTTTATTGTGGGTAGCGGGGGTGGGTGAAGGGGTATTTGGCCCTTGGTGTGAGTTTAGGACTTGCGGGGGGGTTGCGGGTGCACTTAACCCCTTCACGACTGTAGCAGTTAATACTGCTACGGTCATGAAGGGGTTAACCCCTCCCGCTACCCCCCCCGCAAGCCCTAAACAACCACCCTTGGGGCTGATACCCCCTTCACCCACCCCCGCTACCCACAATAAAAAAAATCACACACAGCAGCCCCACAATAGACAAAATATAATAGAACTGCAGACGGTTAGGTATAGTCGAGGGAGAGGGGGGGGGGGGAAAGAATGAAGAGACACTTAGTAACAGATGAAGGTATGCGCCTAAAGGCAAGGAGATGGGAAAAAGGTTTTAGAATGGGGAAACAGGGGGATCAGCATTACTGACACAGAAAGCAGTAAGCATCACACACTCTCATTCGCCATGCTAAGTGGCGCTGTGAACATAGAGGAAGGGCGCGGGATGGTATCTGTGAGGCGGATAAACTAAGAAAAAGGATGGCTACATGAAAGACTAGTGTGGCGGACAACGAGCGGGGGGCGCTAAATTGTTGGCTCGAATAGACGAAAAAAAGAGGCGAGTGGGAAGGGAGCGAATGGGGGCAAAAAAATACATGAGACTACCATTATATTTATCCAAAACACAGCCAAACACTTAATGATAAGGCGGGCACACAATAGAGGGTACCGAGAGGGGAAGACATAGAATAACCACAACAAAAAGATAAAGAGGAGAGGAGCAAACATGTGGTGAAGTAGTGTGCTACAAACTCTCACATTTCCACACACCCAGCCCACACCATCACATATCATCCCTCTCACCTCCACACACACCCTTGTGTAGAGCACTGTTTATTATGTGGGGCTCTCCATTCATCATTTTTATTCACACTGAACACCCATAAACAATCTTTCTTCACTTGTGCCTTCAGTAACCTCTTTGACCCTTCTACCAATACAACCACCATCCACACCGGGGGAAGTAACACACAGATAACTGTCCCAAAGACAACACTGTGTTTAAGTAGTCCTTGCTTCATTTCATTGTAACTCATCGCCGGACGAAGAAATCAGTGGTATCTCTGAAAGCTCGCACAAACAAAGCATTTTCGTTAAGCCAAACAGAACAGTATCATCATTTTTTTTGATTATCATAAATTATATTATAATATACATTTTATTCATTTATTTATTTATTTACTTAGATTTTTTTATTTATTGTGGGACTGCTGTGTGTGATTTTTAGAGATTGCTGTGGAGCCTACTGTCCAGTTTATAATATTTATACTGCACTCATCTGCATATATTGCACTTTTGCTGCATTGCTACATTTTGCTACCAGCCATTCAGACATTCAAGTTCCTGTTTACACAATGTGAACTTTCCTTTCTACTCTCCTCCGCTGAAACCTCGCTGACGGTCATCGGCTCAACGCGAGATTTGACTTCAGTGTATGCTCTGTGTAGCGCCGGAGCTAGGGAAGGCGGCGTCCCTCTGTGGCTGTTCGGTCCCCTGCTGGAACATACTAGGGGCTATTGTGTCAAACACAAACAAAAACACCGCGGACACACACCAACCCGACAGTCCTACCTCCTTTTGGTTCCCTGCGTCTGACCTGGAGTTGTACTCAAAAATGCATTTTTAAATTCAGCTCTGTTTTGTGAGTGTGGTATTTTTATTAAAATCTCCTTATTCCATAATTTATTGTTATACAACTTTTACGCTATGAGTTGCGCCTGTTTTTTTTTTCTTTGTTTTGGTATAATATATAATATATATTATATATAATATATACATATATATAGTATATAACTAATATATATATATATATATACATATATATATCAATATATCTTTATTTTATTTACTTAGATTTTTTTATTAGTATAGATAGAGATATATCGATATAGATATAGAGATCATAGATAGATATAGACGATATATATATATATACTAATTTGCATGATGAAGCCAATGTACAAATCATGGGTGAAGGGTCGGGGGTACGGGCCAGTGTGGATTAACCCTTAATACCTTTGAGGGTATTATCCGAAAAACGTGATTAAGGGGGTTAAATTATATATGAATGTAATTGAATGTATTGGCTTTGTTTTGGCTATTGATTTTGGGGCAAGACAAGATGTTGCTGGCGAACGGAGACTCTATTGAGGCGGTCAGTAGTACTTTATGTATTTGAATAATGCTAGTTAATGTTTAATAATGGCAAATAATTCTTTTAGCCCTATCTGGATAATCGTACTTTGCACATTATTGAACGGAGGTGTTGGTTGACGGGGGGGGGTTGTATTGATTGAATTGTATAGGCCGGTTTATTTTTTTACATTCCGGGATTGTTCCGTGGTACGCGTTGAGACCTCTGGAGACCACTGTGGTCTCCTGTGTTGGTATCTCACGGGTATCAGTGGTGGTTCCACGGTGGTGACGCATGCGGGGATCCGAGATGCGGTTGGGCATCACATAGGGGGGGCACCGGGACCAGAGTCTGTGGGGAATGAAAGCGGTTGTTCCCAATCGTGGGGGCACCGCCGAACCATAGGTGCGAGTAGAAGCGGGGTCGCGTCCCACATCCAGGGGGGGTATTTGGAAACTTGCGGACCAGTAGTGACGCACTGTGAGTCTCCCCAGACATCCGTGGAAAACCCGAGGCCCCGCAGACACCTGTGGGTTGACCCGGGGCCCCAGACATACTTGGGCCTACGTGGGACCCATTTTGGCCCACGGGTTGGACCCAAGGAGACACCTTGGGGCAATGGCGTTGGAGGGACCCACCAAAAGGCCTCCAGAACCTGTTTGAAACAAGCTGCTGGTACCCTGTATGTCGGGTCAGGTGCTCCGCAGCCCACGGGGACTCGCGTGGGGATTGTGTTGAACCTGTTTGTAAAAGGATAAATTTTGTGTATTTATGGGGGGGCCACAGGTGGTAAGTATTTTAATATAAGAATGAAGTGTTTTTAATTTTTTTTGGTTGAGTCACTGTATTGTTTGTATTGTGGGGTACTGGGGGGAGGCGGGTGTTCCCCAACGGTATGTGGGTAGCATCCCTGGTGGGTAGTGGGTGAGGGTGGGTAGCGCCTCACGAGGTGGGTGGTTAGTTGTGGGAGGGTATGTAGGTGGGCCACGTGGTGGGTTGAGGGTGGGTTTAACCCCTAATGACTGTAGTGGTAATAACGCTATGTTGTGTAAGGGGGTAGGGGCATTATCTTTGAGTTTTCATTCTTTGTACGATTTGCAAGAAGCGGAGGGGGCTGCCATGGCGGGATGAAGATGAGGCTGGCTTCACGTGGAAGCGGACATGGGTCGAGTGCATAGTATTTATATATTTATTGCGTTTAGATTAAAATGGGCACATGCCGATTATCCCTTGGGATATAGCTAAGTGTGCAAAACTATAAGTATGTGTTAGGGGCGGGGGGGGTTATGGTGGGTATGTCTTTTAAAAGTAGTATGTCGTTAATCATAAATTTGGGGCGGGGTGGCACATAATTGGTACTGACTAGCTGCGCGGTTTAGCACACCGAGTGCCCCCCCCGCCTGCCTATAGTACCATTGATGTGCATATATGGGTGATGTTAGGGGTTATAGGGGTGTTGTTATTATTGTTGTTGATATATATATATATATAATATATATTTATATATATATCTATTATATTACAGAGAGAGAGAGATATATATACACACACATGATGAACCAATATATAAATAAATGTAGAAGGGTTATCAAAAACATGCTGTACTCAAAATAACACTTCTCCATAAAGACACACTACAATAACATGAATTTCCTTTCATAATCCTAACTGATCTTACAATCAGAAACATCAAATGCCAATCAAAAACCTCAAATGACAATCAACACATTTAATTTACATTGTATATATGATGCATACAATCTAAGAACCATATACATTCTGCAAATGAATGTTAACAATAACATTGCAAGCAAAATACAGATACCTCCAAACAAGTATACTATTTTAACCAATCCAGTAAACATAAATCAATTAGCATTCATTAATGACATCCCTAAACAATTTACATTCCATCACTAACAATTAAACAATTAAATAATTCAAGCCTGGAACTGAACAATGTAGCCTGAGAAAAAATATAAGTACCAACAAGCATACAAAATTGAAAACCAAGGATAACCCTGACCTCAAGTACACCATACAATAGCAACGATTACATCTATCTAATTTTAAAATACTTTAAACACACATTTAAGCATAGCAGCATAGTAACATTAATTTAAAACACATCAAATCAAGCTTTTAAAACAACATAATTTCTTACCCTGTATGTATATATCTCTCTAGACATACATACATACATACAGTACAGTGGCAAGAAATGATATACCACAAAAAATAAATATACATGTTAAAAAAGCATTAAAAAAATTTAACAAGTTCAATTAAATACATTTCTTTAGGTCACTTACCATTACTTGACCCCACCAACTCCAGTTGATCAGCTTACACACGAACCAATCCACCAGGCACAGGAACCCATAAAATCAAAAACCATAAAAAATAAACATTAAACTAAAAATCCAAACCAATCCACGGGTCTTCTAATTGTAATCCATCTTAATCTGTATTCTTCTTTCTTCTATCTTCTTCCGGGGTCTTCTTCCCGTCTTCGGCCATGCCCTGGTCTTCTTTCTTCTCTGGAAGTCCTTCCTCCTCGGCGCCTGGCTTCAAAATGAGACGACATAGGCTTTTAAAGGCATATGACGTCACATTTTCATCATGGTTCCCACGGTCCTGATTGGGCCGTGAAAACCATGTGTTTTGGCCGATAAAAAAAAAAAAGATGACGTCACTTAAAGGCAATGAAAGCACAGCCAATCAGAATGGCTTTGCTTCAATTGCCTTTAAGATGACGTCATTAAAAGAAACATGGCCGTCCACACATGGTACGGTAGCCAATTAGAGAGTGGGAACTCCATCCCTACTCTGATTGGCTCTAGTACCATGTGACAGGCTTTCAATGACGTCACATCCGTTCTCCCCCAAGCCTCTGTCACATGGCCGTCAATCAGGGCCGTGGGAACCATGACGAAAATGTGACGTCATAGGCCTTTAAAAGCCTATGTCGTCTCATTTTGAAGCCAGCCGCCGAGGAGGAAGGACCTCCTACAGAAGAAGAAGACAAGGGCGTGGCCGAAGACGGGAAGAAGACCCCGTAAGAAGATAGAAGAAAGAAAAATACAGATGAAGAAGGATTACAATAAGAAGACCCGTGGATTGATTTGGATTTTTAGTTTAATGTTTATTTATTTATGGTTTTTTATTTTATGGGTTCCTGTGCCTGGTGGTTTTGTACGTGAGTAACCAGTTCAACGGGAGTCGGTGGGGGCAAGTAATGGTAAGTGAACTAAAGAAATGTATTTTATTTAACTTGTTCATTTTTTTAAAAGCTTTTTTAACATGTGTATATTTTTTTTTGTGGTATATCATTTCTTCAATAGGGAGAGCCAGAATAGACATCCACAAGAGAGACTATGTCGAGCAATGTGAGAGAGGTAGGACAGGTACTAAATACTGTGGCTGACCAATGAGTAGCGGAGGCAGGCCTGGAGGAGCCCGAGGAGCTGTCCAGGATTGGTCCCCATAATAGGCCGCCAGGTGGTAAGGTTTAGGGTTAACTGGTAACCAGCGCGTTGGCGGGGGGGCGTGGCTTCACTGCAGGAGCAGTGAATAAATTAACTCGTGTCGGCACGCTCTCCGTAACTGGAGGGGATGCGCGCGCAGGGGCAATGGCAGGCGCTCGAGCACCAGCCGCACGCGGAGCATTGGCAGCCCGACGGAGAGGATGGGGAAGCCCCCCCACCACGGAGGTCGGGCGGGAGCGGCGAGGACAGAGCCTCACAGCACCAGGAGCCGAAAGAGGTAATACATTCAATAGGAATACATTCCGTCCAATCTTTATTTTATCCTTCATTGGTCAACCCCCAAACTACCACCCCTCCTGGCTGGACAGATATAGGGGGATCCTGGATCTCCTCACCTCTCCCATCGTACTTTCAGTGCCTCTTCTGCTAACACCTCCTCCTCCTGTATCGATCTCTCTGTGGGGGTACCGTAGGGCTCTGTCCTGTGACCTCTTCTCTTTGCTCTGCACACACTTTCTCTAGGTGACCTAATCACATCTCTTGGGTTTAAATATCACCTCTTTGCTGACAACATACATTTACTTTTCAACCCCTGACCTTACACCTGCGGTACAGACCAACGTTTCTGAATGTCTCTCTGCGATATCATCCTGGATGGGTCTCTACAGACTTAAACTTAACATGGCAAAAACAGAGCTCCTCATACTTCCTCCCAAACCTGGTCCTACTACCTCCCACATTACTGTTGGAAGTACAATCATTCGCCCAGAAGCCCAAGCACGCTGCCTAGGGGTCACACTCATTTCCTCTCTCACATTAAAAATGTATCTAAAAGCTGTCGTTTTTTCCACAATATTACAAATATACTCCCTTTCCTCTGTTGCTCGACTGCTAAAACTCTGACTCAGTCCCTCATTCTCTCCCGTCTCGATTACTGTAACCTCATGCTTGGTCTTCCTGCCTCTCACCTGTCTCACCTACAATCTATCTTAAATGCTGCTGCCAGAATCACTCTACTCTTTCCTAAACCTGTCTCAGCGTGTCACCTGCTGAAATCACTCTCCGGGCTTCCTACCAAATCCTGCATCTCACACTCAATTCTCCTCCTCACTTTTAAAGCTTTACACTCTTCTGCCCCTCCTTACGTCTCAGCCCTAATTTCTCACTATGCACCATCCCAATTCTTATGTTCTGCTGAAGGATGTCTTCTTTCAACCATCTTTGTATCTAAAGCCCTCTTCCACCTTAAAGCTTTCTCACTGACTGCCCAACACTTCTGGAATGCCCTTCCCCTCAATACCCGACTAGTACCCTCTCTATTCACCTTTTAAGACCCACCTTAAGATACACTTGCTTAAAGAAGCATATGAGTAGCACTGTGGCTAATACTATACACATAATACATAAAGCTTGGCCCTTTGCATACACACTTACCAGAATGCCCTCCTACTCTCTCTGTTAGTTAGGAAAATCATACAATTTGATTTTAAGCTCTTCAGAGCAGGGACTCCTCTTCCTAAATGTTACATTTATGTTTGAAGCACTTATTCCCATTATCTGTTATTTGTATGTTTTGTTATTTATATGATTGTCACGTGTATTACTGCTGTGAAGCTCTATGTACATTAATGGTGCTATATAAAGACATACATACATAAACTACCCCACCCAGTTTACACCTTAACCAGCCCCCCACTGCAGTCCTCCTTTATCGGTGCACTGCACAATTGAGGATTAATTATGTTTGCTGAGGACACTAGATTTGCCTATACTTTGGTGCAACCCATCAGGTCTAACGGGACCCTATTTGGATACACTAAGCCAGTTCACTCTATATATATATAGTGCTGTGTGCTGTGCTGTGTATATATATATATATATATAGTGCTGTGTGCTGTGTGATAATGGTGAAAGGCGGGGTTGCAGACCTGTCTAAGACATGCAAATGAGCAAACAGTAATATTTCCATTTGCTATATGCTTTGCAATGGAGGGTTTTTGTCACTTTTTTTTACCCACCATAACTTAACTAAGTATGGTAAAACCCATCCTCATTGCTTCATTTTTGCATAGCTGGTATAACCAACCCCACACTGATGAGACCCATTAAGGTCGAAACGGCAGTCTGTGGGTGGGTTTACTGGCTATGCATCTTAACCCTGGCTGTGCTCAAAGCTGTGACCATGCAGCAAGCTTAAGCCTATAGGAAACCATGTTAAAAATGGTTTTGAAGCAAAAGTGGCACTGTGTGCTCATTTGCATGTAATTTCCCAGAATCCCTTGCTGCAGTGGAAGTGCTGTGTGCTGGGTGATAATGGTGAAAGGCGGGGTTGCAGACCTGTCTAAGACATGCAAATGAGCATACAGTAATATTTCCATTATATATATATTATTTTCAACTACACTCTTTTAAATATAGTTTTTTTTAAAGAATACTATTTTTAAAATTTACTCTAGTAAATTGGGTGAAGCATATTGTTTTCCAAACTATGATTCTATCAGGATAATTTTCTGGATCATAATAATTGAGATAAAGATTTTTTTTTTTAGGTCTTGGTGCTGTAAAGTGAACAAGAGAAATGCTATGAAATATAAAAATATAAGATTAAAACCACTCAGTGACAAGTGGATATTTTGTAAAGAAGAGTAATTTACAAAAAAATTGTTTATTTGTATTATAACATGTGTCCCATGCATCAATATGCTCACTTTTATCCTTATAAAATCAAGTGTGTATATACTATAATAACCTGTGAAATTACACCAGGACCAGGATATTTTTATTAGATATTTTTATTGTAAGTTAAAAATCACAGTGGTTGGTTAAGAATATGCAAAGATTATTTACTTTGAAATCAAGGTTCTTGCAATGAGTGCTGAATCAAAACAACAATAAAACAAGGGGGCTACTAGTTCCCATATACATACAGTAGTATACAATGTATCCAGGACATTAGGAAGAAGTAATTAAAGCTTTGAAATTGTTATATTTATTTCTGTTTCAAGATCCTTGTGATATGTGTAAAATGAACTTAAGACATGAACCATTGAAGGAGAGTGATATCCCTAATAAATACACAAAGGTGATGATTTATCCTATTAGGTGATTCTAACCACTTGATTAAAGCACTCCAACATATTAATTTAATTATTGATACCACCTGTCTAGGGCATGTATAAAATTGGGATCTATCACTCTCTAGCAATATCCCTGAGGAAGCCACATGGTGAAACGCGTAGGATCTATTGGACAAATACACAGCATGGAACAGATCTCCTTTCACTGTTTTGGAGCATCCACTGCTGTGCAGACCTCTCACATTGCATTCAGAGGCTTGCCAGCCCTTCACTGAGTTCAGCTGCCGCCTAGGGGAATTTCTGCTCCCGTGACGGGATTTCGTCACATCTAACATCACTTCTGGGTTCTACGGAGGAAGAGAAGGATGCCATCCACTACAGCCCCTGCAATGAGTGGGACTCCACTGAGGCAATCACTCAGAGGATGACCACTTCCGCAGAGGCACCAGCAGAAGGTGTAATCGGCTCCCCCCTCACCTCCAAGACCAAACAGGTAACAACAAAGAAGGATTGAAAAACTCCACACATCGGGCTAACAGCAGCTGAATCCTTATCAGGCAATTACCCTGTTTTTATCCATTTGTTATGCTTTTACATTTATAAATGAAATTTGTGTTTACTACATTGCACCCTTTGCTTTCTTTTTGAGGTTCAAAAGGATGAACTGTTACGGCATTAAAACCTGCGAGAGGTTCAATTACAGAAATCTACTCCTGATTTAAGGTCTTAATCTTTTCACTGCTTACAAGAAACGAATGATGAGCCTTTCAGCTGCTAGATTTCATTCTAGTAGTGCTGATAATGCAGATAATTGCCCTTTTAATTAACTCAGAGTCCTCTGTCAAATCCTTCTTGCAGAAATTCTACAAACGTCACACAGGCTGGTGAGAAGAAATTGTATTTCTGTTGAACACACCAGTCCCTCAAAGAAAGCCAAATTCTGTGGTAGTAGATAGTTGATGTCAACTTTTTCCTTGCTTCTAACAGAGTCCATATATTTTATTATCTGAATATCCTTTGTCTCTTTGGACTTTCGCTAGGACCTCTGGCGAATGCCGCTCTCCCTCTGGAGCTACGAAATTATTGTTTTGTCCGCCTCTCCAGGAAGATTGTCTCGAAAATGGTCTTCCTGGACTGTATGGCCTTGCTAGTCTATATTGTCTTCTCTCTAATTGATGAGATAAAGAGTACAATCTCTTTGTTCTTCTTCCTTGAGGCAAAAAAAAAAAAAGTACTTTTACCTCCTGATGCTTTGCATATAATTGAATCCAGCTTCTCCCCAAAAGGAATTCTCCTTCAAAAGTAAATTACATACACTGTTCTTAGAAGACGAATCTGCCATCCACTATCTGAGCCACAAAGTTATTCTTGCAGCTACAGAATATGCCATTGATCTGGCTGCTGATTTCATCACATCTAGTGAAGCTTCAGCAATGTTGTCAGCTTCCCACTTGATCACTGATAAAGGATAAAGCTTTTAGAATTGAAGCTCGCTTGACTCCGTTCTCTAATGTTTCCTCATTATTAGAGATCGATATCCACATAGCTCTTGATACCAATGTGGTTGATATCGAAGGTTTGCACGCTGCACCTGCTACCAGATGCAATTTCTTCAGAATGCTTTCTATGGATCACATCCTAGAATGATGCTGTGTCATCAACTGGTAGGTTGTAACTCTAGATATTGCTACATCCATTTTCAGAGTTACTTCACAGAATTTCACCTCCTTTTGTCCAAAAGGATACATTTTGTTGAATTTCTTGGGAATCGCTAGTTTTCTGTCAGGCTGAGCCCATTCTGCTTTTACCAAATCCTTAATCACTTGATGGATCAGAAAACACCTTGTCTTTCTTTGGGTTCCCGCAAATAATTTATCTGCTATCTGACTGTTATCTTCTACCTCCTTGAACTCCAATGTTTCCCTCATTGATTTTATAAGAGGTTCCACCAGTTATAGATTGAATTCTGATTCTTCTGTCTGAATCTCTGGCTCTGAGGAAGTACAGTATTCTGCTTCTGAAAAATGATGATATTGTACATCTGAGTTGTCAGACGTGGACTCCATCAATTTATCCAAACTGGTTTGAGATCTTGATCTCTTTTCTGTTGATTTAGTTGCTTGTTATACTGCTGACTCAACACTGAGTTACTGTATCTTTCATCCATGACAGAAAACTATTCATCTGTTCATTTGGATTCCCTGCTGCTGCTTTCCAACAATATCCACAGAGTTTCTTAGCTTCAAATGCAAGATTATCACATGCTGCATACAATCTAGCTTTCTTAGCAACTTACTTTTTCTGATGTAGAGCCTCCAAAGCCACTTTAGAAGTTCCTTCTTCTGGCTATATCAAAGAGGAACTATGGTGACAAAAAAAAAACATGCATTTAGTTCTGTATAATCAACTCTCTTTATAAAATAAGGACTCACCTTGTTTTCGGAAGCGACCTTTGCTTGCAGCAGCCTCTATGCTGATTTCTTCAATCCTTTCACTTGATTTGTTTTCCTTTCTGCACAGCGCTCCATGCTGCAGAGTGCATTAATATTTCTGAGGCCATCGCTACATCACCTCTCTAATGTCATCATCAGTTTGTATAATCAGACCGCTGAAGGTATCTCTGCACAGCCGTACTTGTGTCTGCGTGTGGGGCGCATACTATTCAACCACATGGGACGCTATGGAAAACTAGGCATGTCCCTGCATCAGCTCTGTTACCGCTGCGTACGGAGACACATCCACAGTCTGCACGGTCACATGGGCCTTAGAACAGCAACCCCCCACGGTGCATATATACGTCGGAGATGCAGGAAGAGAGAGGCTGAAAAACCCTCTGGATTAACTGCACTAGCTGCAGTCAAGTACAAAATAATATACACTACTTCTATCTGTAGGACAGGAAAAATACTACCTGCAGGTGTAGGAGGAGTGGCCTTTTATGGTACTGCTTGAATTATTCAATTTCCTGTCCTATTCAATCTAAGGATTGACTTAACCCAACAGTGCCCACTGCCATGGGGAACATATTATATAAAAAGAACAATAGGCACTCCGTCTGAGAAATCAATAGGGTGGGTGCAAATCCTGTATGGAACAAATAGGCAATAAGATACCGTATGATGACGAATATCAGAGGCAGCACTCCAAATGGTTGTCAAAAGAATATATTGTATTAACAAGACATCATTCCAATGTTTCGATCCACGTGCGGGACCTTTATCAAGGTGATGAAGGTTATCACATCATACAATATATTCTTTTGACAACTATTTGGAGTGCTGCCTCTGATATTCGTCATCATACGGTATCGTATTGCCTATTTGTTCCATACAGGATTTGCACCCACCCTATTGATTTCCCAGATGGAGTGCCTATTGTTCTTTATTATATGATATATATAATATATATATATATATATATATATATACAGTGTTCTACAATTAATTATAACTACACGCCCGTGGTGAGTGGATTTAGGCCGCTGGCGAGCCGTTGCTGCGGCTCTTGGAATTCCCCTGCTCACGCCAATTTTTTTTTTTAATAAATAAATAATCCCCCTCCCTGATTAGTGTGACGCGGGTATGTTCCTGATGCAGAGGCTTTGGCGCCTCTTCCTGTTTTAAAGGTCTTCCATGGTGTCTTTTAAAGTTGTCACCTATTTTGTAACTACAAGACTTCCTCGGGTGTGTCGGAGGGATTCACCTAGTTTCTGTTGTAGGGCTGTGGTTCAAGCATTTAGGGTCAGCCCCAACCCCCCCTGCACCAGATTCCCGCTTGCTGGTGGATTGTAGGCTGGGTGGGTCCCGCGGCTGCTACCCAGGCGCTTCCCCTCCATCCCACGCTCCTTTGCCACACGCACAGTGGGAATGTTCCCCCTGGTCTCCGCTTCCCCTCCGGTCCCCGCTCCCGCTTCCCCTCCATCCCACGCTCCTTTGCCACACGTGCAGTGGGAGTGTTCCCCCTGGTCTCCGCTTACTCTCCGGTCTTCATGGTGTCTTTTAAAGTTGTCACCTATTTTGTAACTACAAGACTTCCTCGGGTGTGTCGGAGGGATTCACCTAGTTTCTGTGGTAGGGCTGTGGTTCAAGCATTTAGGGTCAGCCCCAATCCCCCTGCACCAAATTCCCGCTTTCTGGCGGATTGTAGGCTGGGTGGGTCCCGCGGCTGCTGCCCAGGCGCTTCCCCTCCGTCCCACGCTCCTTTGCCACACGCGCAGTGGGAGTGTTCCCCCTGGTCTCCGCTTCCCCTCCGGTCCCCGCTCCCGCTTCCCCTCCGTCCCACGCTCCTTTGCCACACGTGCAGTGGGAGTGTTCCCCCTGGTCTCCGCTTCCTCTCCGGTCCCCGCTCCCGCTTCCCCTCCGGTCTCCGCTTCCCCTCCGGACCCCGCTTGTCCCCGTTACAGCTCGCGTGGGCCGAGAGATGGCAGCGCGGGTGTTCCCCCTGGTCTCCGCTTCCCCTCCGGTCCCCGTTCCCGCTTCCCCTCTGGTCTCCGCTTCCCCTCCGGTCCCCGTTACTGCTTGCGCATGCCGCGAGATGGCAGCGCGGGTGTTCCCCCTGGTCTCCGCTTCCCCTCCGGTCCACCTCCCGCTTTCCCTCTGGTCTCCGCTTCCCTTCCGGTCCCCGTTACTGCTCGCGCGGGCCTCGAGATGGCAGCGCAGGTGTTCCCCCTGGTCCCCGTGTCTGTCTCCACTCCCCCCCACATAGAGTGTGTGTGTGTGTGTGTGTTTGTGTATATGGGATAGTGTGTGTTTGTGTATATGGGATAGTGTGTGTGTGTGTTAATCTTGGGACTCTTTGTGTTGTCTCTGGGCATAGTGGGTATACAATGGGGCGCTCGAGAGCGTGTCGTGTTGATTTTGTGTGTGTGTCTCTGGGGAGAGTGTTGGTGTGTGTGTGTGTTGTGTGGTGTGTGTGTGTGTGTGTGTGGGTGTGGTGTGTGTGTGTGTGTGTGTGTGTGTGTGTTGGTGCGCGCGCGTGTGGTGGTGTCTGGCTCGTGGTGTTCTGGGCTCGTGTGTGTGTCTCTGGGATTGTGTGTGTGTATATGGGGCGAGAGAGCGTGTGTGTGTGTTGTGTGTGTGTCTGTGTGTAGGCTCGTGTGGGTGTGTGTGTGTGTGGTGTGTGTGTGTGTGTGTTGTGTGTGTGTGTGTGTGTGTGTGTGTGTGTTGTGTGTGTGTGTGTGGTGTGTGTGTGGTGTGTGTGTGTGTGTGTGTGTGTGTGTGTGTGTGTGGGAGAGAATGTGTGTTTGTGGGTAGAACACCAGAGGTACCCCCCAATCAGCCCCCCCCCCCCCCCCAGTCAGTCAGTTACCCCCCCCAGGCAGTTACCCCCCCCCAGTCCCGTCCCGTCCCCCCCAGGTCAGTCAGTTACCTCCATCATCTCTCTCCTCTCTCTGTCTCTCCCCTCTTGGTCTCTCCCCCCCTCTCTGTCTCTCTCCCCCTTCTCTGTCTCTCCGCCCCCTTCTCTGTCTCTCCCCCCCTTCTCTGTCTCTCCCCCCCTTCTCTGTCTCTCCCCCCTTATCTGTCTCTCCCCCCCCCTCTGTCTCTCACACCCTCTCTGTTTCTCTCCCCTCTCTGTGTCTCTCTCTCACACACAAGAACAAAAAAATCTGTATGGTGCTCAAACACAGACCTAAAAAGCTGTTCGGCTCATTGAAAGTATAATTGCCATAAAGTGTGTCCTCGATGTATCCCATACAATAAAGTGACCACCTCCAGAATGATTGCACCAAATCCACCAGATATCAATAAACTGGAAGAGTATCACCTCTTGAATGATGAATACTCACACTTGCTAGTGTCCAGCCCAACACATTGATTTAGGATTATTGCGGTGTATAAATAAGTAGAATAACTCACTGTTAGGTAAGATGGTCTCCACTGGGGTTAATCTTCGTAGGCGTGTGCTACCGGCACTCCAAAGGACTCAACAGGGTAGACTAAGGAGAATTGGAGCACTACAACAAAAACAATTGCTAGAATGGGTCCCAAAATAAAAGGTTTAATGGATCAGAGCATGGTTACAAAAAAACGAGCCATAAGGCCCCCACCAACGCGTTTCAAGATTCCTCTCTTTCTCAAGGTGTATCTTGAGAATCTTGTGTAGGAAAGAAATCAAGGTGTATCTTGAGGTGTATCTTGTACACCTTGAGAAAGAGAGGAATCTCGAAACGCGTTGGTGGGGGCCTTAGGGCTCGTTTTTCTTGTAACCATGCTCTGATCCATTAAACCTTTTATTTTGGGACCCACTCTCTAGCAATTGTTTTTGTAGTAGTGCTCCAATTCTCCTTCGTCTACCCTCTCTCTCTCACACATACACACACGTAACAAGGACTAATTGTGGTATAATGTAATACAATAAATAAACTTATGTCAAAAACGAATGTTCTTACTAGGAATTTATTCAATTTATTTTATTTATGTATTTTTTTTAAAGCGGGGCGGGACTAGGGTTGGGGGCTAGACTAGGGGTGGGGTTTGTGGCGGAACTGGTGGCGATATATTTTTGGTTCGGCCGAGTAAATTTTTGGTGATTGTCGAACCTGTTATATTATATATATATATATATATATATATATATTATATATATATACTATAGTAGCTCATCACCCCAATTTTCCAATGGGGTCCATATAGAAATAATTAACGTTTTTCTCTCTAAATACAGTATATTGGGTTTACACTGTCCCTGTTATACACTGCACTATATTACACTGTTATACATTGTCCCACTGAGCATTCAACATAATATAATATTATGTGTGTTTGTTATATTCACAGAGGTAGATACTCCTAGAGGTAATTCAATACAAGGCACTGCTTCTTTAATCATTTAGTTAAGATACTTATGGTTTCAAAAGCAAAGAAGTGTGAGTAGCTGTGTTGGTCCTTTGTTCCATATACTGTAGTAACAAAGGATGGAGAGGGAGTAGGTGCTATGATTAATTTTATTGGATCAACAAGTAGTTGATACTGTATGTAACAAACTTTCAAATCCCTCAGGGTTCTTCCTTTGGTTTCAAGAAATACATATATAGTACAAGCATTCTAAACTAATGTACAGTATTAAACAACTTTAGCTACTACAGATATTGATCTTTACATACATTGTTACATAAAGTGTAATGGTATTTTGCAAATGTCTCAGTTAACTTCATTGCCTCCACATAACTACTGTAAGCTGTGGAATGTATGTGCATAGCACAACATGTCAAAGGGCATTACATAAAATCATAATAGAATACAAATATCTTATGCTTAGGAGAACTATTCTCAGAGACAATAAATTAAAATAGGATATATGAAGTGCTAGACTAACTACCACCATATAAATGATATGTGTTGGACTTCTTGGTTTCATATGATATTCACTTGACATTATTATGTATTATTATCATTTATTTAAAATACAACCTATTCTGCAATGGAGTTCTGTACATAGGCATCTGAAGACCAGAGTAATAAAATTAAAACATTAATACAGTAGGTTTGGAGGTCCCTCCTCTAAGGAGCATATATCTGACAAATGCATTTAAAATATTATTTTAATTGTCAGAGAGTAAGCTGCAATGCAGCAATAGAAGTGAACTGTGAACTGTGTCTGCTTTAAAAACAAAGATCCCTGTTCCATATGCTGGGAGCCTGTAAAACTTTACCATGCAGGAGAGGATTTTAGTCCTATTCATTTGAATGAATTTAAACGAATTAATTTAAAAAAAAAGCAGATATACAAGTCTATAAAGGTAAAATAAGACCGTTAAATGATGCTATACCTTCCCCTTTTAAGTGTAGAGTGTACAGAATGTCTGAAATATTAAAATAATTGAATTAGAATCACTTTGTTCTCTTCTACAAGTTGTGAGCAGATATTTCATCATTAAACAATAGGAGAGTTTCATCATTAAACGATAGGTTGCATCCACCGCACAGAGCTTAAAACAGCAGTCCAACGTTTTTAAATTGATTTTTCTTTCATAATTCAGACTGAAGCTGAACCACATGGAGCAGATCTGAACTGTGTTATTTTTAACTTTGGGACAACCTGATTTCCATGATTCTTATTGGTTTAGCTGCTGGGTTTCCTTCCTGGATTTTCAAAATTAACGTCAGTGGTCATCTAATGAGAAGTCCCAACATCATGCCTAAAACTCTGTTGTTGCTTCCTATTGGTCTGCAAAATCACCAGGATTTGGCAACCATTTTGATTTTCTTTCTGGGAGCAGAAACACCAACACTAAATGACTAAAGGGTATATCCAGAAAACACTGTTAAATCAAGGCAATTAACGCCATATTACCTAAATAGATAACAGACGTTTGCTTCCATGGGTTTAACGGAGATGCAGAAAGCTAAATATATGCCAAAACAATGGCTAATTTTCATACGGCTAACGCATGTTAGCCAGCTAACACCGTGATACGACACCTGCGCTAGCTGGCAGTAACGTGTTAGCATATGCAAAGGAAGATGCCAGGTATATACAGTATTGTAATACAATATATGCTTTGCATCCTCCTCGCCAATTATAAAATAATAATTAATGATTTGGCAGCCATAGGGGCCATAAGGGCATGCATTATGCATGCCTTCATGGTCACTAAGGTAGCCAAGATGTTAATAGAAATATCCTGACTCCCCTACTACCAATTGTATGTCATAGCGGTATAACCACTATGACATCAAAGGTTTACTACCCCACTTAATCCTTCCAGTGACCTAACCTCCAACCCCAGGGCACCTACCCTAATCACCCACCACAACACTCTCAACAAACCTAACCCAGCTCTGTACAGTACTGGCCATTAGCCCTACAAGCCAAAGGTGGCTAATAAGGTTAATGGTCAGCATAAACACAATATACAAGAACACCTGGCAATAAAAAAAAGTACAATTACGTGTGTGTTTATATATATATATAGCTAAAAAAAACAAAGAAAAGAAGTGTATGCTCCATAGTGCTTAGCCATATAAAAATGATTTAATAAATTAGTTAAAAGGATTGGTACGAGATGCACTCACAAGGGAAGGTAAGTTAAAAGCTTTGAGAGAATAATACTCATGCGCACCACGACGGAGCAGTCATCTGTGACATCTGGGACCGAAATGCTAGGTCTAAAGATGAGAAGTGGCAGGTAATGCTGGATACCAGGATTGTAGTAGGTAACGTCCAGGTGAAGTGTATATATCACCAGCCCGCCAATGCAAGCGAGTACTGCAAATAAAGGACTAATGTTACAGCAGGTAACAGCAGATGCCAGTATTCAAAGCGTTGACCACTTTCTCCCCGCATCTCCGCAACTCTTACAATTTTCTATAAGTGACGTCACGCGTGTACCTTACATGTTTCGTCATGGAAATGCGACTTCTTTTCTTTGTTTTATAGATCTCGTTTGGATGCGGTTTCATCGCATAAAGAAGCTGCCTTAGTCTCCATTTATATTTTGGAGCATGCCCCACATTTCTCAACAAAAAGGTTGTGTTTTTTTTTGGACACTTGGACACTGTGAACAGTATTGTGGATCATTACAGCACTATTTTGAGAATTAAGTATGAATTTGTACTTTCAATATATTTTACTTTGTAAAGCATATCATTTAGTTATTTCAAATGTCTTTTTGTTCCTTCCTTGTTTTATTTTATGGAATACACAACCTTATGCTGGAGGCTGGCAAGGGTTTTTACTGGGTGATGCAAGGGCCGGTTTAACCATTTGGTGAACTAGGCAGCCGTCTAGAGTTTCAACAAAGTATCTGGCTGCTCCTCCTTCTCTTGCACCCAAAAACTGGAACAATCTACTGGAGACTATCACAGACGCCATCTTTCAAAACTAAAGCTGTCTCACATTTTAATCTGGTCTGTAACTGTTACATACGTCTATAATATATATTATCTCTAACTGTGCATGCAATGTCTTTTATATAATGTATACCCTGTTTATTTAATTTAACTATGTATTTGTAACCATGTATCTGTCATCATAACTCTGTGCCCAGGACATACTTGAAAACGAGAGGTAACTCTCAATGTATTACTTCCTGGTAAAACATTTTATAAATACATAAAATAGAGTGGGAGAATGTGGGGGAGGAGCAGCTGCCTAGTTTGCCTAATGCAGTTTCCTAACCGGGCGGGAATCCAAGCAGGGAGAAAGCAGGGCTGTTGCTAAGGGCTCAGCAGTTTTCTCCATCTTGATTGGGTGCAGTTGAGTAATGCAGCCAATCAGGAGGAACTGTGAGGAGCCTTGGCCCTGGGCCAAGCAGAGGAGGCAGCAGCATGGGCCAATAGAGAAGTGAGTCTTGTGTGTGTTTGTTCTGTCCTGTTGTATGTGTGTGTATGTTCTCTAGCTTTCCATCTGTTGCGCTATGTGTCAGTGTCAGTGGGAGGAGGTAGAGTATCAATGTGGGGTGGGGGAGTGGGAGAGTCAGCGGGGGGAGGGAGAGAGTCAGCTGGCAGAGAAAGAGATGTCAGTGTCACTGATGGAAGAGAGAGGAGAGTGTCACTGGAGGGAGAGAGAGTATTAGGGTCAGTGGGGGGATAGAGTCAGTGAGGGTAGAAAGAGTGACAGTGGGGGAGAGAGAAAATGTGTGTGGGGGATAGTGTCAGTGTTAGTTAGAGTGAGTGTCCTTGAGGGGAGAGAGAGTGTCAGTCTGAGAGAGTGTCAGTGGGGGGAGAGAGAGTGTCAGTGTCATTGGTGGATAGAGAGTGTCAGGTGTCAGTGGGGGGAGAGATAATTCCATTCAGTGGCAGTGGGGGGGGGGAGAGAGTCAGTGGGGGATAGAGAGTGCATTAGTGGGGAGAGAGAGAGGGTCAGTGTCATTGGTGGGTAGAGAGTGTCAGTGGGGGGTGAGATAATTCCATTCAGTGGTAGTGGGGGGGGGGTAGTCAGTGGGAGATAGAGAGTGCATAACGGGGGGAGAGAGAGGGTCAGTTGGGGGAGAGTATCAGTGGCAGTGGTGGGAAAGAGACTGTTAGGGATAGTGATGGGAGAGAGTGTCAGGGAGAGTGGGGAGAGATAGTGTCAGGAGGAGTATGAATGTTTGAAAAATTATATTATACCTAATAGATTTTAGGGGGACTGGTGCAAGGCTGAAGGTTCACTTTGGGCACCGAATACCCTTGCACCGACCCTGGTTTTTTTTGTCACCATACAAACAGCATTATTTACTTATATTTATACTATGAGAATCAGTTTAATCATGTATGTTTTAGCATCAGTCAAAAAAAAGTCTTTAATCACATTTTGCTTGTTACATTAGCAAACACTTTTGGAGGTCATCATATGGAGCTGTATTTAGAGATTAATTGCACTACAGATGTAGTATATTGGGATAAAATAACTTCTGTTTTTGAGGTAATCATTTTTCTGCCTTTTTTTTTTTGTGGATCACACATTTTCAGCAGGTGCCATTACCTTTAGTGGCAAATAGATCTGTGTCAAATATAGGAAACGTGATTAATAAGAGTTTAATAAATAGACCACTTGCACTGGCCTGGGTGCAGCATATTTTATTGTTCACCTATCAACTAGAAATGTTACCAACTCCCTTACATTGTAAACCAACCATTACATGTTGTAGTTATAGTTTGTTACATAGCTTAAAGTTTTTAGTTTTATGCTAAGTAGCAAGGTTATCTATTAGAAAACACTAAGTTGCACTATTTTTAAGAAACATGTGACACAATATAAGGAAAATGTGCTAATTCACTGAATAGCACACACGCAACAATATCTTGTGCATTGCTTTATTTCTGGTATGTACTGTATTAATGCTTTGAAGAAGATGACAAGAGAGTTGGGCAGTACTACTGTATAATGTAATAAAATCTATGACATGGACTGTGATTCATAAGCTGTGATTTCATAGGGGTAATTTTATCGGAAATATAATTGTAAGCTGTTGTGGTCAATAGGTAACTGCACCAACTGTATACTTTCATACAGAGCATTGTAAACACATATCAGTATATAGATTACAGAAAATAATGCTAGTTGTAAGAATTATATGGTGATACTAATCAATCCTGACTCTTGGGACCAAACACACCCTTAGAGGAAACAAGTTTACAATCACTTACAATTTGTAAAGCTAGACCTAACAACTTGTTGGCATGTGACATGAGTCACCCAGACTGGATTGCCAAAAATGTAATGCAGTGAAAAACATTAGCAACAATTGTATAGATTTAGTAAAAAAAAATTCATTCTCTGTGAATTCATTATGTCCGTGCCTGAGGCACTTCTGGTTCCCACCAGCACAGATCTGAAACTGATACTTTAAAAAAAAGCCAGACAGCTTTCACTGCACTCCTATATCAAGAGAGCATTTAAACTTAATAGTTTTCTAAGAGAACGATGGCATCACCATGGAATGAAGTCTAATTTTGTGACATGGAAAAGTAAGGCAATACATTAAGGGGACGTGGGATTTTAAACATATAGATTAGAATAGCTCCAGGAGGAGCAGTAAGACAGATCCATTCATCTAGAATAGCCGGCTGCTATAATGCTTGGCTCTGCAGTGGAAAGACTTTGCCAGACCTACAGCAAACTGCTCATAATGAGGCGTTGCTTTCGCTTTAACCAAACGGATTACAGCCTCATTGACTTTGCAAGATACTGAAAGAATAATTTGGAAATAGAGTAAGAATGGTTACATTGTGCATGCAATAAAAGGGGAGGGGGGGGGGTATATTCAGGATAGCAGTGGAAGTATACCATGAGATAGGTGGCACGTTGTGTTTAACCTTTTCACTGCTAGAGGGGAAGGAGCAGCATTGGCAAACGTGACCTCTATATTCTCTACTGATCAATCACAACATGGTCACAAAGTCAACGTGGTGACATGAACAAAAGAGCGGGGTCCTGCTCTACCGGGCAGATTGCATTCAGCCAAAAAATGATGACGTTTACTGAATGTCACAAGCCTAGTGAACCGTCCTTAGTGCATCCAATCAGTTAAATAATGAAAGACTCACTAGCCACTATTCAGTTTGGTGAGAAGCATGGTGACGCTCAAGTAATGATCCATTAACTTACACATAGGTGAATGGAAGTACAGTAACTTGTGTTATCCTGCATTTCAGCATATTGATCAAAGGGAATTGATACAAAGTCCAGGTGTTCACCGTAGAAACATAGGCAACTTTTTGTGAAGAATATATTTTTCATGACTTTGACATTAAAGTGATGGATATTTGGTATTTGTTAAAATGAACATGAAGCAAAAGGTGATACTGTCTGCTCATTTGCATGTAATTTCCTAGAAGCCCTGGCAGCAGTGGAAGAACTGTATGCTAAAAGATAACGGGAAAGGCAGGATTGAAGCCCTGTCTGTGAATATGCTCACAAGAAAAGATCAGGGCAAGTGGGCTAACAAAATATTGCTCAGAAAAGCGTGGCAGACTCCTTTGACTGTGAAGAGGTTTATATTTTTATATGAAGCTGATTATCTCCATTTTTTTTTTAAGCTTGTGATTTTGTACAAACATAAACCTTGAATGTTGATGCAAAGCATCATCTATATGTAGCCAGCCCCCCCTCCTACCTCTGGGCTGCGTGAAGGGGGGGCAGCTGTTCTGCTGTGCGGTGAAGGGAGCAGGCGAGTGGGTCGCCAATGTTCCGGCGAGGGCGCTGCCATGTTGGTAGTACCGCGAATAGGTTTCCCAGTGCGGCAGCCATCTTGCTACACCTCGTGCATGCACAGGATGTCCTGAAGCGGTGGCCATTACACCCTAGAACTCTGCAAGGGAACTACAACTCCCATGAGCCTCTGGGAGTAGGGACACATGGCTGCACCAGCCAATCGCGCGGGCGAATCTCCCTACAGCTTATTGGATACATTTGGCATGCTGAGGACACCAAGGCACCCGGAGAAGAGAGCCAGACAGAGAGGTAGGGTCTCAGGAGGCAGTGGCTCTGAGACTAGGCCTAGTTTGCTCTTTAGGCCCCAGATAGGCCATGCTCACATGTAGCTTGTGGCTGCTTCAGGGAAGGGCCTTAGATAGCGAAACTTCCCCTTTGTACTGTCTAGTGTCAGGGACACAGTGAAGACGCCGCACGGTGATCGCGGTCTATGGTCTGGGACCAGACCATCTCAGTTACCAAAGACTCAGGTGATATTATCCACGCCGGAATTCACACCACAAGAGGTGGACGAAATCGTGAATAAGACAATGTTGGATCAGACAGATCCCTTGTTCATCGTCATTATTCGGGTGCTGGAGCCCGGGCAGGTACCCAACTATGTGCACCGACACATCACGGGATAGCGCTATCTCCTACACCTTTGGGTGGGCCTGACATTGGGGGAAACGGACATCAGGGTATTGGTGCCTGGCACCCAATTTACTTTGGGGACACTCATTGGTGGTATCAGGTTAGGGCCTATTATACTGTGGGGTACTGGGTACCGTTTATAGTGTTCAGTAAAGGTTATTATTCTATACGTGAGTGTGTTTATCATTGGTATTGTTCCTGCAAGAGGCTTATCCCACTCAGTTGGGATCCCATCCAGGTGGAGGCGCTGTCACCAGGCGAATCAGGTGCATCCCAAGGTCCAAATGGTGGTGGTTCAGGCCTCCTGTGAGCCACAGGTAACGCGCCACAGGTAACGCACCACACACCGTAGCCGCCATATTTACCATAGGGTGGGGGAAAGTGCGTTACATATATATTAAATCTTTTAAAAATATATAAAAAGTTTTGTTTTTTGCTAGTTTTCCTCATAAAAAATGAAATTTTCCTTAGAAAATCATAAAATGTGTACTTAATTATAGACCCATCATTCCTGTTACTTACCTGAGTGGAAATGGTATTCAATTTAAAATGGATCAGAAGCATAAAGTGACACATTGTGAGTGCTTATTTGCATGCCATTCAGTACCCATAATTCCTGGCTGCAGTGTAAGCATTATATGCTGAGTGACTATGGGAAAAAGCAGATGCAAACTGAGATTCCATGTCAGTGTTGCTGCTCTACCTGTGGTTTTGGTGGGAACTTCTTTCACCTGTTTGACATTTCCCTGTGGAATATAAATAATACAGGATTGTTGTCTTTTTTTCGTCTTGAGAAAGGTTTTGATTTTAACCAAAACGTTGATCTCTTTCTATTAAGTCTCTTGTAATTCTTGGTAGATCCTGAGTACATGATTTTTTATTTGCTTTTTTTTAAATTCTTTTCTATGCATCCAACAAGAATACTGTATATATATATATATATAACGTCTTGAGAAAGGTCCTGGACACTACAAGACCAAACCGTTAATGCAAGAGATATAAAAAAAATACACATAGCAATTTCTATTTTAAATAAACCATAGCTTTTACCATATTATTCTGTGAAATACGGACACATAAAATGTCCCTTAAACACCACACCAATGCACCAAAACAAAAATATGGTGCTAATCTACTACTATCTGTGTATATGTGAAAACATATAAAAGGTCAATACAAATGTACTCATATGTCAACAAATGGTCAATGTATAAGTGCAAATATTGAAAAAAACATTACTGGATGGAAAAAATGTGAATAAAAATAAAACAGGTGTGAATGTCTGTGATACTCACAAAAAAGGGAATTAGTGAATCAAGAAATACTGCTGGGTCTACTCAATAAAAAGTCAGGAGATGGTGAAAGCGTCTCAAAAAGAGGAATCACATCAAGAGAATGAATCTAATAAATACAATTAGAGATGTGCGCTCCAAAAAGAGATAATCCAAAAAATGGCGAAATGTTTAGTGAACAACATAGACAATTGTCACTCACAAAGAATGCAAGGTGCGCAATATAAAAAACAGGACATAAAGACCAATAAGAAAGTATGGTTGTTTAAAAATCAGGAGTCTCTTGTATGGGCAAAGTTATTAATGTTAAATGTGTACATTCCAATTGGATAGTATGGAAACAAGGTACGTGTTTAGTTAAAGATTAGCATCCAAGCTGTAACTGATACCTAGAGATACTTCAAAAAGGCTGCCAGACTGTATAGTATTTCCGGATCAATTCAATCATTTATGTTCACATTCTGTACCCACTTGATTGTTGGAGATCAACCACTTTGTGGTTATGTGGAAGAAATGTTCCTACGCGTTTAGAAAAATGCATTAAAAGTATAAAATAGACCCGGTTCCTGCATCCCTTGATGTCCCGAGGAGCAGATCAAGTTTTTTCCACTTCAGACACTCGCGTCTATGGAACAGGAGCTGCAGCCTGAAACTCCAATCTTAGGTGTACCACTGTGCGGTCCTGGTGATGACACTTGCAGGGCCTCGTTCCTTTGACATCCTGAGTAGCAGACCGATCTTTCTCCCCTTCAGACACTCCTCTATGAAACAGGTGCTGCAGCTGGAACCTCCCTTCTGAGGTGCAACACTGTGCGGTCCTGTTTACATCACTTGCAGCGACTACGGAAACTCCAATAGGTCAAAAAGTCCAAAATTGACACTTATCCACTGACAATTTTAATCCACCTTCACTTAGTGGCCCAGTACTTTCATTAATCGAGCTTCATGTTCTTCCAATGTCCTTCAAAAAACTATAATGTTGTTCAAGCACACTAGCACCTCCAGCAAGTTCATGTCCCCTACTAAACATTCCATTAGTCTCTGGAACGTGGCTGGAGCCCCTGGCACTCCTTGATGCATGCGTTTAAATTGATTGAAACTGAGTGGACATATAAAAGCAGTTTTTTCTTTGTCATGTTTTCTTACAGGAATCTGGTAATACTCACTACGGAGGTCCAGGACTAAAAACCATTTGCTTCCTGTGAGACATTCCAAAGCATCTTCTATACGGGTATGTGACAAAAGGTAGGGGAATGGGGAGAGTGGATGGACTGGGCGCTTCCCAAGTGATAATAAATTGGTGTAATGAGTGACACACCTGTTAATACACAAATAAACCTTACACCAAAAAGTGAATTATAAATAAATATATAGTGTAAAAGAGCAGCTCAACGTCCTCTGATGGGACAGTTCCAAGTCCCAGGATGTAGAATTTTCTTTTCTTGGAGTTGTGGAGGAGCGCAGGGGAGGATCGTGATATGTAAAAAATAGAATATATATAGTGCAGATGGTAGATCACTGCTAAAATGACAATCAATAATAGGAATTGAACTCACAAAAGTCGTAGTAGGTTATTGCATGTCAGAGATCCATCTCTCTCTGACTGGAGCCCTTTATGTAGCTAGAATCAGGATACCCCTCAGTGGAGTGATTGATATGCAAATAAAGGAAACCACAATAGTGCATACAATTTGAACTGTAAATAATGTATTCGTCACAAATGGTAAAGGAAATTCACATTTTCCATAAATGAGACGGGTGGTGGAGAGAACCGCTGATAGAAGGGTGGTATAGTGTAGAGCTGCTACCCGGTGCTTCACTTGCGCCTCCCGGTGTATTTCCGCATCAGTCTCTGCCGTCGCGTCACTTCCGCTTTCGCGTCACGGGTGAGGGCGGGAAGCCAGAATGGGTCTGGTGTCAGCGGTGAATTGCCAGTCCTTCAGTGTGCAGATTCTCTCGAATAACTCTACGCGTTTCGCACACTGCTTCGTCAGGAGATACTATCGACTACGTGTATAATCAAGAATACGGGACTGGCAGTGGCTCGGCGCCAGCTGATTGGCAAAGTCTATGGTGAGTAATGTTGCCGTATTTTATTCTGTTTTTGAAATATCAATTCAATGCACAGTCAAGCAATTCTCCTGTAAGCAATATCATTGGCTGAGCAGCTTCTACAGTAGATACTGAACAATTGGTGGAAAGCTAGGCTCATGCGCTTTGGAACCTTCTTGAAACGCATATGCGTGTCATCACATCGACAGTAGGCGCATGCGCATGTGAACAGGAGATGCCCCCCGAGAAAATTATTGGTGTGACTGACTGTGGGAACTTAGGGGACTGACTGACCATTACAGTAAAACTTGTACTTTTGTTTTTCCTCAGAAAAGAAAACTTTGTCATCTCATGCGGAAAACGGCAAATGGAGGGCTTTCGATGGATAATATCGCTTTGTGTTACAATGCCTGCACATTGCTGAATCGGATTTAAAAAACCACGTACCAGAGTCTACCATTTAGTGCTGTTGTTATTTATTAGGATAGAATACTGTAACTGAGAGCTTCATAGAAAACCTGGAATAGTATGCTGTTGTTTTCAGACCGTATACAATACGTTTTTATATATGCTGTATATTAAACCCGAAAAAGAAAAAGTATGCATTTATTCTACATGTATTTCGGTACATATGTGTATTCTATACCCGTACAGCATGTATTGTTTTAATACTCTTGTGATGTACAGTACTGAGCATGCCTACAATATACAGTACAGTACTGTACAGTATGCATGAACAGGTTGGACAAGCTTTAGAAACGGAATGGCTCTGGAGAGGTGTCGATAAGAGGTTCAAATCCTTGAGCGAGCCTTGTGTGTGCGTGGGGGAGGGGGGTACAGGGTACAGCTGCATGAAGGATTAGCTGTACTGTAGTTCAAAGACATGACATATTTTCAATAGACAGATCATCATAATAAGTTGGTCTCCACACCCCCAAATACAGAAAAAGCACACAAATCAACCATGTGCAGTCAAACGCACAGTGTCGCAGTCCAAAGCTGCAGCACAGATTGAAAATCGTAATATCAAGATGTTTAGGCAGGTTTGTGGAGAAAATAAAAATAAAAAATGACGAGAAAAAAAAAAAATTTTTGGTCACTCACTTGAACTTTGCAAGCAAGCAGTGGTGAAGTTATATACGCATGCGCAGTAATCATCAGCTATCAAGCAGGAATGTGATTGAAACCAGAAAGACACACATTCAAAGGAATGGTGTGGGAGAGGTGTATTTTACTGTAGATAAGATAAGAAGTTGAAATACTGCAGTGCAGTAAATTAGCCTGTGTGTGCGGGGGCGAGCGAGGGGAGAGCGCTGTATATGCCGTTATGTGATTCTGTTACAGTACACGCCTATACGTTTCAACAATGTTCAAATGAGACATATAGCACTGCACATGCATGTATAAATATGCAAATTTACAATTACTGCGCGCGCACACGCAGACTGTGTACTGACATACTGTACAGTAGGTTGAACTGCTAAAGTATTACACTTTGAAGAGAACAGCTCGCGAACGCCCCCCTGAATTTTTAGACGGTTTTGCAGTATTGCAGACAGCGCTAATAAAATGCTAATATTACGAGCGCTAAAATACCGCAACATATTCCGGGGAAAAAAATGCATCTGCCCGCTGTTATCAGAGTTGCGCCGCTATGGTCGCACTAGGATAAAGGCGGTCGCAGCTGTAGCTTTCACTCGCGCAGATGGTCCTAATAATCCTCGAGGCATGTGGGAAGTCATTGGACATTCAGCTGGTGCTGCCTTAATGGAGCTCTTCTGCACTCGGGACCCAGTAGGCTCCCTCACCAGGGTTCCCATTCCTCTCGGTTGGTTGTCCAGTTAATTCTCCATAGAGGCATCCTCTAGTCGCATAGCAGTCATCAGTTTTGGCATCCCCTTGGATAATTCTTCGGTCTTGCTCAAGTTAATTCTTAACTTGGTCTGTCTGCGGTCACTCCATGGAGTTTCCTCATCCACTGGTTCAGTCCCAGTAGCACTATCTCCGGAACCCCAATGGCTATTGGTGGCCGTATTCTTATTGGACTGTCCCGGGCCTGGACGCAATGCCCTCCGTTCCTTCTCATCCCTTATCTCTTTCAATAATTCTAGGAATTTTCAGCAAAATCAGCAAAACCCCCTCAAATCTGCGCAAAAAGTCGGATAGTTTCTCCCTCTCGTGCTTGTACATTCCCCTGAAATTGATATATTGTTCCTCTCTGTTCTCTGTGGTGCCAAATGTGTGTTCTAGGGCCCGTAGATACTCTCCGGGTGTACTAGCTTAATTTCCTTCCCTAATGGCTCTGACTATAGCTAATGCGGGCCCCTTTAGGCTCAATACACCCCTGTTATCTATCTTTTAACTTGTAGTTGTGACTTCCAATATGTGGGTCGAACCACTCATCCCCTTGCCACTAGATTTTTAGAACACAGGATGAACATTATTAATGGCACCTTATTTCATAGTGTTCCCAAAGATCTGCCACAATAAAAATTAGATTAGAGTTCATACCTGCATCCCTTAAAGGGGGTGACAGATCTGTGGTGTTGAATTTTTTTGGGGGCTATTGTCAAAATAAATTGTTTAACACCAGAGGGTTTAAATGAATGTATTGACACCAGCACTATAGTTTAAATTGTATTTATTTTATATATAATATGTTTTTAGGAATTTATTTTACTATTGATGTTTTTTGCCAATCATTTAATTTTTCTTTTAAAAATATCCTGCTTTCATCTTGTTCTTCTATTATACATTTTTGATCTATGTGTAGAACCCTGCTAAAATTATTCCCCGGTCCCTCATGTCAGCTGGCATCTGCAGGCATTGCCAGGGTTAACAACTACCACAAGGCTGTAGATGTGATTCTGCTAGTAATTACAATGTTGCACTTCCAGGCACATGTCTGGCTGGTAATGTCTGGAAGTTGCTGGAGGGGTCACATGTTTAGTTGATTGACATGTAGCAAGTTCTAGCTCTCCCCAGTATCTGGGGAGAGAAGATTAGGCAATGTCCCTGATATGAAAGGGTGGATCTGCCTTCTATTAATCAGTGTGTGTGTTGATACAAGGGAGAATGACCCCAAGGGAGTTCTCTATCTATCTAGAGATAATATCCATCTAGAACAACTCCAGAGAATGCACCAAGAGCAGCAAGTTATTGTCTTCCAGACAGGGAAGCGCTCACTCAAGAATTGGGCAGCAAGCCATAAGGAATAGGAGGTAGCCTGTCACTATATGGGGTTAAAGGAGGAAAGCTCCTCTATAAATAGACTTCCCAGTGGAGATGCCTAAGTATGTTATTCTGGTGGGGCCTATACTGCAATACTCCGCATTGGCATCAGAAGAAATCCTGTAACCCTGGTTTAAGTAGGGCCCTGGGAATGTGTTCTATGTCTGGGTTAAGCTGGGTCCAGATATAGCCTTCTACCAATGGGAGACAATAAGACGTGAGAAAGGAGTGTGCTACAGTATAACCTGTGCTGAACAACATAATGATGATGTTGTACTGCTGCTGCTAAATAAAGAGACAAAGTTAAAAGTTCCTGATGCCTATTCTATTTTTGTTCCATCACTCTTCAATTGCAGCTCAGGCCTGAATCAACGGAGAGATGCCATGAGAAAGAAGGTAACCCATTGAGCTAACACTCAAACATTGGAGCAGGTAAAAAAGCCTGTCCAGGCAAAAGACTGTTTATATCCACAATTTATTATTTGTACACTCTATCATTGAGCCAGGGGATAGGGGTGTTACATATGTTTCTTCATTCTGCCCATATAGTATTTAACTGTTGAGATTATGTTACTATTTGTACCTCTTTGTATATGTATATTTTGTGCTGATAATGTTTGTATTCAATCATGTTTAATTGACTTCTTGATCTGTGCAACCAATTACTAGTCAATTCGACATGTATTTAAACTCACCTTTGACATTCAGGAACCAGTCCCTGCAAGTGACGTGACCAGGACCTCACAGCGCTACATCTAAGGTTTAGGTTCCATCTGCAGCTCCTGCTCCATAGACGCTAGTGTCTAGTGGAGAAAGGTCAGTCTGCTACTCGTGATACCAAGGGATTCAGGAACCAGGTCTATTTTATACTTTAGTACATTTTGCTAATGTGCAGGAACATTTCTTCTACACAGCCACACAGTGGTTGATCTTCAATCATTTAAGTTCATATACACACTTGATTGTTGAACTTGATCCGGATATACTACACAGTCTGGCAGCCTTTTTGAAGTCTCCAGGTATCAGTTACAGCTTGGATGCTGATCTTCAACTAATAGTGACTCCACTTACCTTGTTTCCATATGATCAAATTGGAATGTAGACTTCAATAAGTTTTCCCATACAAAAGACTCTCCAGATTTTTACACAACACATTTGTTAATTGGTCTTTATGTACAGTTTTTGCCACCTTGCATTCTTTGTGAGTGACAAATTGTCTATGTTGTGAAATAAAAATGTCCTCCTTTTACAGATGATCTGTATTTGGAGCAGGCACATCTTAAATCAGATATATTTATAGGGTGTGTGTGAGAAAGATCCCATTGTGTGGATCGAAACGTTGGACTTGTGTGACTTACTGCTGAATACAGTTGTTTTGGACTTTACTTATGAGTGCTGTCTTCATTTTTACCATCATTGCTAGTTATCTTATATACTTACTGTATATCAAATGAAAATATCACTTGTGGGCATATTCACATGTCTTAGACAGGTCTGCAAACCTGTTTTTCACCATTATCACCTAGCATTCAGTGCTTCCACAGCATCAAGGGATTCTGGGAAAGGACATGCAAATGAACGCACAGTGTCATCTTTTGCTTCAAAACCATTAATATGGTTCCCAAAAGATGGCACTGTGTGCTCATTTGCATGTAATTTGCCAGAATCCCTTGCTGCAGTGGAAGTGCTGTGTGCTGGGTGATAATGGTGAAAGGTGGGGTTGCAGACCTTGTGACGATCGAGCCCCTAAATAGTGTTGATACTGAAGGGGTTAATGTATAAACAATGTGTTATAACTTGCATTCCCCTTCACCATCTGTATTTGTCCCAGATTGCAGTTTAATTTCCCAGCTGCAATGCATTTTAAACGGTGTGTCCCCTAAATCATCTTGGGAGGGAAAGGGTTAACTGTATTGTGTGTATAATCCTGTGTTCCCTGCCCTAAAATGCAATTCCTTCACTGGAAAATGTATTTTAGAACTTGTCAATGTTTTTGCTATAAGTTATAATATAGGGCAGAGCTCCCCAAATGGAGCTTTGACGGGTTAAGTGTATTCAAGGGGAGAACACTTAAAGTCCTTTTTCTGATGTCCTACACTTCCTGACCCCTGTGGATAAGTAACACCAGAGGTGAGACAATATGCTGACTAAAGGGGCAATGACTCACCCCATTGAATATGCAGACTGGGTCTCATAACTAGGTGATAACCATTTTGCTTGTCAAAGGTAACACCCTAAGACAAAGCTTTCACAGTCCCCTGACACTTCAGCCAGCCTTTCCGACTACAGAGAATTTAGCTCTGTTTTCTAAGTGGGGGCTAGTTCAATGCCCCCTGTACATGTCTGGAGCTGTCAGAGGAGGGTAAAATCAGCTCTCCCATGTGACGTGGCAATGTCTGATAGGTGCAAGATAATTCATTGCCAATCCGATGAGGCTCATGTTAAAAACCAAGTCCCTTAGCTTTAAAAGGTACCTGCAGCCTCATCCCTGGGCTGTTGTTGAATCCTGTGAAGATCTAATCCTGAGGAACGAACTGCTACCAGTGTGACCTGGTATTTAGTTCCTGTGATTGCTGTTCATGATGTCCTGAATTCAAGGGTGAACTGCTATCCCTGCGTCGGGATATTTCACCCTATACCATCTTGTGTTTTTATTCCATGTTATTCGTTTTACTGTGTGTGTTATTCTGAAAATAAATAAACTTACAGGTTTATTTTATCGCTGTCTTGTGCCAATCAGTTCCCAGTAATTTTGTGTTGATAAGTTCTGTTCCATCGTGACAGGCTTATATTAACTGGTGGCCCACTAGCTGACCCAGCACCCTTATAAGCAGTCCTATCCTAGCAAAGGTAGCTAACAGTGTCTGCATTACTCCCTGAAGCGGTTTTCCCCTTACCAGGAACGAGTTCAGAGATACCTGTACATAAGCACCCGCCTTACCCCCTTGCTGGCAGGCATCACCGGGGTGGCAGAAATATGCAACTGGCCCTGATGCATCCCACCCAGAGTAAGGCTGCAACATAACACCCTGAGACAAAGCTTTGACAGACCTGTCTAAGACATGCAAATGAGCATACAGTAATATTTCCATTTGCTATATGCTTTGCTGTGGAGGGTTTTTGTCACTTTTTACCCACCATAGCTTAACTTTTTTGGACACTGACAATTTTCATTATTTTGGCTCTGTACGCCACCACAATAGATTGGAAATGAAACAACCTATATGCAATAGAAGTGCAGACTTTAGCTTAATTCAAGGGGTTTCACAAAAATATTGTATGAAACGTTTAGGAATTGCAACCATTTTCATACACAGTCCCCTTATTTCAGGGGCTCAAATGTAATTGGACAGT
This sequence comes from Ascaphus truei, assembly GCA_036426205.1. NCBI lineage: Eukaryota > Metazoa > Chordata > Amphibia > Anura > Ascaphidae > Ascaphus > Ascaphus truei. The sequence goes on along the minus strand of WSYH01002081.1, from coordinate 11,425 downwards.
TTGAATGGGACTGCCAGAGACCCCCGCTGTGTTAATCTGATGGGCCATTAGTCTGTCTGCAGAAATGTCACAGAAATATTGCAGCATTACTGGGGTATTGTCCCAGATTTTCCCAGGCCAGTGTTCGGATACTCGTGGCTGCATCAGTAAATAAAAGGTTAATTTTTAATACTTTGCCAAGAATCCTTTGCAGGCAATGACTGCTTGAAGTCTGGAACGCATGGACATAACCAAACACTGGGTTTCCTTCTTTGTGATGCTTTGCCAGGCCTTTACTGCAGCTGTCTTCAATTGTTGTTTGTTCGTGGTCTGTCTGCCTTAAGTTTTGTCTTCAGCAAGTGAAATGCATGCTCGATCGGGTTGAGATCAGATGATTGACTCGGCCATTGCAGAATATTCCACTTCTTTGCCTTAAAAAACTCCTGGGTTGCTTTCGCAGTATGTTTTGGTTCATTGCCCATCTGTAAAGTGAAGCGTCGTCCAATCAACTTCGCTGAATTTGGCTGAATCCAAGCAGACAATATATCCCTATACACTTCAGAATTCATCTGGTTGCTTCTGTCTTCTGTCACATCATCAATAAACACTAATGACCCAGTGCCATTGAAAGCCATGCATGCCCATGCCATCACACTGCCTCCACTGTGTTTTACAGATGATGTGGTATGCTTTGCCATTCCAAGCCTTCTCCATACTTTTTTCTTCCCATCATTCTGGAACAGGTTGATCTTAGTTTCATCTGTCCAAAGAATACTGTTCCAGAACTGGGCTGGCTTTTTTTAGATATTGTTTGGCGAAGTCTAATTTGGCCTTTCTATTCTTGAGGCTTATGAATGGTTTGCACCTTTTGGTGAACCGTCTATATTTTCTCTCGTGAAGTCTTCTCTTTGTGGTAGACTTGGATAATGATCTCATTATCTCCGAGGGGGAGTTGATGACGACGGGCCTATCCCAATATGTGGATTACTATCTTCAACCCTTTGTAGCTAAGCTCAGTTCACATATTAGGGATACGCTCCATGTCGTCGAATCCATCTCAGAGTTTAAGTGGCAGCCCACATACCTTTGGGCCACATGTGATGTGGCCTCCCTATACACATGTATAGATCATTCGTGGGGATCAAATCCATTCAATATTGGCTTGATACCGACTTATGCATTCCTGTTAAACACAAGAATTTTATTTTGGATAGTATTAATTTTATTTTGATGCACAATTATTTTTTATTTGAGGATTTATTTTATTTACAAATCTGTGGAACACCATGGGCATGAGGTTCGCCCCCAGCTATGCCAATCTCTTTATGGGATATTGGGAAGAGAGATCTGTATGGCTAAATGCAGAGCTTGGGCGGGCCTCGTGCACGATGGCCATTTCATAGATTATATTATTATTATTTGGGATGGTGAGGAGGCTTCTTTATCTAACATTTTAATTTATTTTGATGATAATGATTTGGGATTAAAATTCACCTTTGAGATTAATGCTGTATCCACGTTTTTTCTAGCTTTAGTTCTGGCTTCAGACTCAGAATTTAATATTACCACTACCACTCACTTTAAATCTGTTTCTATAAACAATTATGTACATGCATCCAGCAACCATCATGAGCAGTGGCTTAAGAATATCCCGTTGGGGCAGTTCCATTGTCTCAAAAGGAACAGCACCAATTAAGGGGATTTTCTTTGTCAATCCAAAACCCTGAGTGTTCGTCATAGCCCTATACTATGAATTTATCACTCATCTCCGACTCCTTCAACAAAGTGAGGAACATAGACTGGTCCCTTTTGTTAACTAAGTCTAAATCCAATAGAGGGTCACACTATAATTATAGAACTCCAAGAGACACTGTTGATTTCAGTTCTAATACTTTGAATATAGGTAGTTATAAATCTCAATCTTATAGGTACATTCATAACATTTTGAATGACCATTGGAGTATTCTAAAGTGTGACCCTCATTTGGGACCCATTCTTCCAGAAAAAGCATCCATCATTTTTAGAAAGGCCAAAATCATCAATAGTATTTTAGCTCTTTAGGTCGGGTGATCCACCGGCCGCTTCCGCCCCTTTGAGCCAATTTGACAATCACAGGTGCGGCAGAGGTCGCTGTATCACCTGTAAGCATTTGATGGTCCAGTCCCAATTTTAATCTTTTCGCAAGGGTAGTAAATATCAGGTTAAGAGCAGTATTAATTGTCTAAGTTCATACATGCTGTATTTGTTACAATGTGGTTGCGGCCAACAATACGTCGGTCGCACCATACGCTCCTTAAGCACTCGCTTCCTAAAGCATAGGAGAAATGTCATTAATGGCACTAATACTCATAGTATCCCTAGACATTTCAAATTGGTACACAATCAGGACCCAAAGTCCTTAAGGATTATGGGCCTTGAGTATGTTTCTCTTCTGCTCTAGGGGGTGACCGCTTTAAAACCCTTTGCCGTCAAGAACATTTTGGATCCATCAGTTGGGTACTCTTACCCCTGGTGGGTTAAATGAGTGTGTAGATGTGAGTACCCTGGTTTAGGTTATCCCTTCTTCCTTTGGATGCTCTCCCTGGCTGAGTGCACACATGCGCTCTTCCTCTGTATCGTATAGCTCTCTCATACCATTTTGCACATTGGTCTTTTTGAGCTGTACAAATCTTTCTTTTTCTTTTTCTTTTTTCCACCATAGTCCTATTAGGTCTATATGAGTTTAATAAATTTGCCATTTATATATATTATGCTTAGATATCTACATTTAGACCACCATTGGGTTTGGATGTACATATGTGTATTTATATTTATATATGTATATAGTCCAATTATCATGCAATTGTGCATATTTATACAACCCATACAGACTGTTGGTCTTTGAGATCCCCGCATTTAACAGGTCACAATATCCCCCTATTTTATTTATTTTACATGTGGTTTTTAGCATCATCATATATTTTATTATAATTTTTGGTTTAATTATCATTGTCTATTTTGTATGGTTCAAATAGTTTGTTTTGGTTTTGATATTAAGTTCATATTTGTTATTTAGTATATTTTCTGCTTATAGTACATTATCTTGTGTTTCATTAGTAGAATGTTGCATATTTTGTTAATTTGTCTACTATAGGCTGTTGAATTAATTGCCTAACCTATGATAGCGACACCATATGGTTGCTTAGTAACCAAATGGACTTAAATATGAAGCCAACAAACTTAAATCCATTGCCTTTGAGAAAGTCGGCGTGTGTGACGAAACGCGTCAGGAATACATCATTACGCAAGACATTACGTCATCACGCAGCGCGTGCTTGTGCCGGATCACGTGCGGAGCAGGTTTGTGGCTACAGACCTGAGGAGACTATGCAGAAGTACCACACGGATCAGTTTGCGGACTTCAAACATCTATTTCTGGCCTCTCGGTGTGTTGTTGTTTTCCCGCTGCTGTCCAGTGAGATTCGGGTTGCAGAATACAGACGCGGAGACATCAGGTTGGAGGTGATATATATATTCACACATGCCTATGTTTTTTATTCCATTGTGAGTGAGATTCTATCCCCTCCCCTTACTTCCCATAATAAATGTACTTTTTTACGCTATGGGGTGTGCACTATCTCTTCTCTTTTTCTCTTTAGGTTTCTAATTGGATTTGGTAAATCCTCCTGAGAGCTGCCGGAGACCCCCTTACTGGAATACATTTATACCTGATGGACATTACTTATGGACTGGTTCTTTTATCTTTTTTTTCATTATTTGAAGTTATTTATTGTTTGTGTGTCACTATTAATAGTTTAGATAGATATATCAGTATCATAATTTAGTATATTAATTCAATATTCACATACTGCACTGATGATCAGTTTTCACTATTCACTATAATATATATTACACTCCATTTACAATATTAGTGTGGCGCTACTATATATGTTCATTGGATAATGATATGCCTACCTCCTGGAGCGTGTTCTTCACTTGGCTGGAAGTTGTGAAGGGGTTTTTCTTCACCATGGAAAGGATCCTACGATCATCCACCACTGTTGTCTTCCGTGGACGTCCAGACCTTTTTGTGTTGCAGAGCTCACCAGTGCGTTCTTTTTTTCTCAGAATGTACCAAACTGTTGATTTGGCCACTCCCAATATTCCTGCTATCTCTCTGATGGATTTTCTATTTTTTTTGCAGCCTAAGGATGCTTTGTTTCAATTGCATTGAGCGCTCCTTGCATGTTGTGGGTTCACAGAACAGCTTCCAACTGCGAATGGCACACCTGGAATCAACTCCAGATCTTTTACCTACTTAATTGATGATGAACAACGAAGGAATGGCCCACACCTTTCCATGACACAGCTTTTGAGTCAATTGTCCAATTACTTTTGGTCCCTTGAAAAAGAGGGGGCTACGTATTAAAGAGATGTAATTCCTAAACCCTTCCTCCAATTTGGATGTGAATAACCCTCAAATTAAAGCTGATAGACTGCACATAAAAAAGCCCATATTCATTATTTAACTGTAACTTGAATTTATTTGGGTACACAGTGTCCATTTATTTCCGGACCTAACAGCATGTTATATATATATATACATATACACTCTACAATGGCACAATTTACATTTAACAAACATAATCATGCAAATCCGTTGATAAGATTAATGGGACCAAGATCTCCAGCCACTATATAACTTCGGGCTACAGGCTGTTTATTGAGCAGTAAAGTGGAGAGGGCTTCAGGGTCAATTTTTGCAAGGGCAGGGGCTGAGGAGTTCTGGGAGGGAGTGAGTGTGAGGGTCATGGTCCGGGGGAAATGGTGTTTGCTGAGTGAAGTGAAACTCTGATCTCAACTCACAGCATATTGAATAGGGGCCAAGGATATTGTAGTTGAAGAAAGACAAATTGAATGAGCAGGGAGGAAAAAGATGGACGAAGAGAGAGGAGATTCAGGTTACATGATGAGTGCTTGCATAACATGAACTGGATATGATCCAGTGTGAAGTTGTTAATGTGAATTAGACACACAGTTTTTGGAATATTTTTTATTGAGAACAAGAAATAAAATGTGAACCATCTAATTATGCTTTAAATTGGCCATCACTAGTTGATTTTTAACAGAGAAACATTCAGGGGCTCACTCATATGAAAATGTCAAAAGTTTGCCAAAAATGGCTACAGTAATTCAGCAACAAGTAATCATATATGTAAAGTACAGATCATTAACTAGCAGTTAATAACATGATGCTGTAAAAGATGAAGGTCTAAGTCAAAAGGCATTTCTTCTATTTTTAGCCCTGATATGTTTTATTTGGCTTTTTCAGACAGAAATAATTTCACAGTTTAACAAGGAATCCCAGCAATATTTTATGCAATATATTGCCTACAATGAAATGAGAAACTTGTTGTTTTAATACAGCGGTGCGCAAACTGGGGGCGCACACCCCAGGGGGGGGGGGAGAATTTGCAGGGAGGGGGGCACTGGCTGTTACAGAGGCCCCGTGCTCTTCCCCCAGGCACTTAATTTAATGCCGGGGGAGGTGTGAGGCCTCTGTAACCTCACTTACTACGGGTCTTTAGCGTCGCATTGCCATGGCAATGCGACGTCAAATGAGGCAGCGGGGTCAGGTGACATCACGTGTCGCCATGGCAATGCGCGTCAACGTGACCCGCAACGTCATTTGAAGCCATGCCTTCGGGGCAGGGGGGTGGAAGGGGGCATGAACATTGAGACTCCCAGGAAGGGGGCCGCAGCTGAAAATTTTTGTTTTATAGTAATATAAGTAACCATTTATATGCTTTTGCTTTTCTGGTATCCATAAAGATAGTGAATGCCCTGAGAGGGGGATGTCTACAGCGAGATCAGCAAACACAGGGATTTACTTGTTAAGCCAAAGGCATGGAACTTATAATTGGATGTATGGATGAGAGCAGGATAAAAAAGGCAAAATACAGAGAGCATGCATTTACAGCTCTGTACTATTTCTTCATATTTGTTATAAAATATGTTGCAGATGGTATTACTGCCATGAATGCACTGTGCTATATATAAAAAAAAACACGTTACATATTTTTGCATTTCGGCTGGCACAGAGCAGCTATGTTCATTATCGCAAATCACAATTGTGCTGCAATGCCAGGTATGAACACAGGGTGGTTTTGTGAGTTACACACGTTGTAGAATTGTAATGGACGCTGCTGAGTGTAATCTGTGGAACCTATCTGCTCCACAGCATCACGTGATGAACGCACATGCGCATCGAGCTGTGGCACTTTATGGCTCCAGTGGAAGGCAAATGCGTTCCATTTATTGTTATGCATGCGCATAAACAGTACTACTTTATGTGCTCTTCAGGTACTGTATATACTCAGTCAGGGTATCACCTAACTGAGGCTGCATACAACCTAGGTGATTCACATGGGTCCTACCACAGGACTCCTGGTAGCAGTGGGACGTGATGGATGACTCTTATGTTTCATACACAGGAGAGTTACATGTACTGTTGTATGATTTAATGCACTGGTGTTGACAGTCTAACCTCAAGGGCTACCAACAGTCCATATTTTAAAGATCACCCTGATTCAGCAAGCCACTAATTGAGCCACCTGTGCTGAAGCAGAGATATCGTTTAAACCAGTTTTTTTCGCTACTTTTTGAGGCCCTGATTTTGAGCACGAGAGGTGTGATGTACTGCATCGATTCCTTATGTTTGTGAAAGCTCTACAAACACTCATGCCTTTATAGTGAAAATTAAAGTAAACACTTCAAACAATTGTATCTCCTCCCAATTATTTTTTTACTACAAAACATTAAAAGAATATAAAAAATATTAATTCTATAAAAAAAATAACATCATCCTACAAGAATACCCCCAAAGCATACTCCATGCCACAACACACTCCGTATTTAGTCCCCACAACAACACACTGACGTTAAATCCTTACAGACTGAAATGGTGTCCTGGAACACATCTCCCACTTTAACTCATTCTACATTTCACTCCCCACCCCCCTCTGCTAACAGTTCTTTTGTTAGTGCGGGAGCTCTGTTTGTAAATCACAAAAGAGCCACAGTATATTACTTCACCTAATTGTGTAAGGTAGTAGAATCAGAGCAGAGTGTAATTTCTCTCCAGAAGGACTTGGAGAGACTGGAAACTTTGGCAGGTAAATGGCAGATGAGGTTTAATACAGATAAATGTAAGGTTATGCATTCGGTAAGCAAGAATAAACAGGTGACTTACAAGTTAAATGGGGATAAATTGGGGGAATCCTTGATGGAGAAGGATGAAGTGCTTGCAGACTGTAGGCTTAGCAATAGTGCCCAAAGTCATGCAGTAGCTGCTAAGACAAACAAGATCTTATCTTGCATAAAACAGGTAATGGATGGTAGGGAAGTACAGTGGCGGCCGATCTGAGTCTAAGTCGGCTAGATCCGAGGCTTTCAGATTATCCCGGTTAGGTGCGATTTTTTGTCGTTTTCGCCCGGAGTGAACTGCGTTATTTTCGCGCTCGTGATATTAGCATTTTATTCTCACTGTCTGCAATACTGCAATGCCATGTAAAAACTCAGGGGTGCGTTTGCGAGCTGTTGTCTTGGAAGTCTAATACCTTCGCGGTTCAACCTACGTCAGTACACAGTCTGTGTGTGCGCGCGCAGTAATTGTAAATTTGCATATTTAAAGTATACATGCATTTGCAGTGCTGTGCTGCTGTACAGTATGTCTCATTTGAAAATTGTTGAAACGCATTGGCGTGTACAGTACTGTAACAGTTTCACATTTCTGCATATACAGCGCTCTCCCCTTGATCAGGATAATTAACTGCACTGCACGGTATTTCAACTTCTTATCTCTGTGCAATGCAGTACATCTCTCCCACACCATTCCTTTGAACGTGTGTCTGGTTTCAATCACATTCCTGCTTGACAGCAGGAATTTACTGCGCATGCGCCTGTAACTTCGCCCACCACTGCTTGCTTGCCTGTGTGAGTGACCCAAAAAAATTGAAATTTTTTTTTTATTGTAATTTTTTTATTTTAATTTTCTCCACAAGCCTGCAAAAACCATCTTACTGTATTACGATATTCAATCTGTGCTGTAGCTTTTGACTGCGACCCTGTGCATTTGACTGCACATGGTTTATTTGTGTGCTTTTTACGCACTGTATTTGGGGGTGTATTATTATGATGAACTGCCTTTGAAATTAAAGTATGTCTTTAGCTTTGAATTTCATGCAGCTGTACCCTGTAGCCCCCTCCCCCACGAATTTCAAGGATTTGAAATTCCACGGAGTCGTTCATTTTCGGAATCTTGCCATTGTGTTCTTATTCCGTCCATACCTGAGCTACAAAGCCTCATTGCGCCTGCGTGTAATCCTTTTTGAGATGGGAGCTGCTTACTGCGCAAGAGTCACCCAACCCCCCCCTCTCCACAGAGTCGTTAATTTACTGAATCTTGCCATTGTGTTCTGAAACCGTCCATAGCCGAGCTACAAAGCCTCACTGCGCCTGCGTGTAATTCTCTTTGAGATGGGGATTTTGAGGCTTTGTTTACGGCAACGCTTTGGAAAATCCCTTCTCGAATTTGATTTGCACAGAGCATCACCTCTCTATGCGCCTGTGTGTAATCCTCTTTCGGATGGGAGCTAGTTTATTCCTGCTCATGCGCCTGTAACTTTTAACTGTTATTTTATCCACAAGCCTGCAAAAACAATTTTGATATTACGATATTAAATCTGTGCGTTTGCCTGCACATGGTTGATTTGTCTGCTTTTATGTACTGTATTTTGGGGTGTAGGGATCAAATTACAGTATTATGATGAACTGCCTTTTGAAATTACTGTACTCTACAGTACAGTACAGTATGTTATTTCTTTGAACTGCTGCACAACTAATCTTTCATCCCTCCCCCACGCACACACAAACTCTTATCGACAGACACCTCCACGGTCATTAATTTTCTGAAGTTAGTTAGTCATTGTGTTTTTAATCCGTCCCTAGCCGAGCATCAATCGCCTCACTGCGCCAGCTTGTACTCTAATCCTTTTAGAGATGGGAGATTGCTGCTTACTGCGCATGAGTCACCCAACCCCCTCTCTCCACAGAGTCGTTAATTTTCTGAAGTTAGTTAATCATTGTGTTTTTAATCTGTCCCAAGCCGAGCGTCAATCGCCTCACTGCGCCTACGTGTACTCTAATCCTTTTAGAGATGGGAGCTTGCTGCTTACTGCACATGACTCACCCCACCCCCCCAACCCTTTGAGGCTTAGTTTACGGTAACGCTTTGGAAAATCCCTTCTCAATTTTGAAATGTAAATCTGATTTGCACAGCATTGTGAGAATTGAGAGTTAAAAAAACCATTAACTGATTCATGTTGTTTTGTCCTTCATTCTTATTCATTGGTGTACTGAAGGGATGGGGGGGGATGGTGGTTGTTGTCAATGATTATGATTAGCAGGAATGTGAATAAATATTCATTTTATTTTATCAGGATCCAAAAAATACAAATATAAAAAAAATCATGAATAATACATAATGCTGTCTTTATTAAGTTCTTCTGGCAGATTGAAATTGGATAAACATTTAGAAAACATTTGTAAAACATGGGGAAACATGAATAATGCACATTTATAAGAATATTATTTAATAATTTATACTGTAATGTATAATATATATATATATATATATATATATATAGTAATATTATTTTTTCCGTCTTTATCTTGTTCCTCATTCTGTGTACAGTACAGTAGTTCATTGAGAAGAGGAGGGGTTTTGTGTACATCATTACTGCTGTTTATATACTGTACATTTGACTGTACAAGCAGATTAGACTGGACACAACACCCCAGATCCCCTCAGGCCACCCTTTTTCCTGAAACAACAAGAAAACAAAAAATTAGTGCAGTTATGTGCGTACTGTATTATGACATTGTTTGATGTGTAGTACTGCTGTACATGGCTGGTGCTGCTTTCTCTGTAAAGAAAAAAATTGAGCAGTTAGTGGGCAGTTACTGTAGTACTGTCAAACTAGTCTATACTGGAACTACTGTATACTCTGACTACTGTTAAATACTATGTACTGTAACCTGATGGCTGGTGCTGCTCTCTCTGTAAAGAAAAAACTTTAACTACTGTATACTCTGACTATTGGGAAAGAAAAAATCTGTGCCATACTTACCTGTATCATACTGTACTTACAAAACTACAGCACAGTACTACTTTCCTGATGCTTGCCTATTACGCGCGATCACAATGGGCAACACGGTGGCACTATGGTCTATATATTTATTGCAGCGTTCCACGGTGAGTACATCATTCCAAAAACTCATTATGCCTTTCAACAACTCGTCCTTTTTGGAGGATTTCGCCACTTTCCGGATATGGTCCTTCAGCTGATGCCAGACCATTTCGATCGGATTGAAGTCTGGCAATCTGTCATTGTTAAAAATGGACAATTAGTTTAAGAGATACAGTACACAGTAAAAACAGTGGGGAAAAAATGAGACACGGTTACCGCACTTACTCCGCTGGCGTCTTCACCCAGTTGATAAGGCGCTCAAGGATATGCGCTGTTGACGTGGTGTGCTTAGGATCGTTGTTCTGATAGAAGCGGTGACCATTCGGGAACTCACGTGTGATGTATTGCATCTCAGGGACAATGTTGTCTTGGAAGAAAGCTTTATTCATGATTCCTATTGCAAGAAAAGAAAAGTGCTCAAAAAACTGCACAATAGTACAGTACAGTGCATACAGTAAGGCTACACTAGTAAAGTACAGTGCATAAGGCTACATTATATTTCATATATTTTACCTTCAAAGATGACAATGCATCCTGGTCCATGCCTAGAGATGGCACCCCACACATGCAGCTTCACGGGGTGTTTTGGCCGCGGCTTCAAAGATATGCGGCCTTTTTTGTGGAACGCATAGCTTGCAAATCTCTCCAGCGACACAGTAGACTTGTCAGTGAAGATGCAATCCTGGAAAGTTTCCCCACTGTCCATCCATGCCTGGGCCTGGACCACTCTTTTGATTTTGTTTGCGTCCCTTATCATGGGGTACGCTCTGTAATGACAAGGAATAAATAATTTTAGCGGTACAGTACAGTTTCCTAAACAACACTTTTACCTCCTGTACTGTCCAGTACTAACCTCACACGTCCATATTTCCATCCAATGCTGCGTCTCATCTTCTTTATGCTGGTCTTGGATACAGTGAGATTGTGATTTTCCTGCAGAGTGTATTTGACCCTTAATGCACTCTTCTCATCATTCTCCTCACTTATTTTGTCCACCAGAAGAGTTGTCTCCCTACAATGTAAAGAAAAACATTCCGGTAAGTAAAAATATTAGAGACAGTAAATCAACAGGATACAATATATTGTTCTATTAATATGCAGCAATATAAAACTGTTGTAATATAAATATAAATATACAAAATATATATACTGTTGTA